>CAUYRT010086967.1:0-113608 GCA_963574885.1 Lepilemur ruficaudatus | reverse complement strand
TTATTTTTTTCTGTTTCTGTGAAGAATATCATGGGTATTGGGGTGGGGATTGCATTGAGTTAGTAGATTGTGTTGGGGATAGTATGGACAGTTTAACAATCTTCTTATAATTAGTCTAAGCCAGGAGTATGGCTTATATTTCTATTTGTGTGTGTGTGTCCTCTTTAGTTTCAGTGCTTTATAGTTTTTATTGTAGAGATCTTTCACTTGTTTGGTTACATTTATTCCTAGGTATTTTTTTTTTTTTGGTAGCTATTGTAAATAATATTTGCCTTCTTGATTTTTTTTTTCAGACTGACCGCTGGTTAACATATATAAACTGAGTTTTGTGTGTTGGTTTTATATCCTGCAACTTAATTGAATTTGTTTATTAGTTGTAAGGGCTTTTTGGTAGAGTCTTCATGTTTTTATAATATAAAACCATACAATATGCAAACAAGGATAATTTGAATTCTTCTTTTACAATCTAAATACCCTTTATTTCTCTCTCTTGCCTAATTGCTCTGGCTAGGACTTCAGTACTGTGTTGAATACAAGTGGTGAGAGTGGGTATCTTTGTTTTGTTCCAGATCTTAGTGGAAAGGCTTTCAGTTTTTTCCCATTCAGTATGATATTAGCTCTGGTTTTGTCATATATGGCCTTTATCATTGTGAGACATGTTCCTTCTATACCAAATTTGTTGAGAGTTTTTATCACGAAGGGATGTTGAGCTTTATCAAATGCTTTTTCATCATCTAATGAAATGATCATGTGCTTTTTGTCCCTGGTTCTATTGATGTGATGTATCACATTTATTGATTTGCATATATTGAACCATTCTTGTGTCCCTGGGATGAATCCCACTTGATCATGATGAGTGATCTTTTTAATGTGTTGTCGAATTCAGTTTGCTAGTATTTTGTTAAGGATTTTTGCACATATGTTCATCAGGGATATGGGCATATAGTTTTGTTTGTTTGTTTTTTTATGTCCTGGTCTGGTTTTCTTATCAGGATAATGCCTCATAGAATGAGTTTGGAAGTATTTCCTCCTCTGCAATTTTTTAAAAATGGTCTGAGTAGAATTGGTATTAGTTCTTCTTTAAATGTTTGGTAGAATTCGGCAGTGAATCCATCAGGTCCTGGACTTTTCTTTGATAGGAGATTTTTTGTTACTGCCTAGATCTTGTTACTCATTCTTTTCAGGTTTTCTGTTTCTTCATGGTTCAATCTTGGTAAGTTGTTTGTGTCCAGGAATTTATCCATTCATTCTAGGTTTTGTAATTCGTTAGTGTATAGTTCTTCATAGTAGTCACTAATGATCTTTGGTATTTCTCTGGTATCCTTTGTGATGTTCCTTTTTTTGTTTCTGATTTTATTTTATTTGGGTTTTGTGGTATGTCAATTTTATTTGTCTTTCAAAAAAACCAACTTTGTTTCATTAATCTTTTGTAATTTTTGTCTCAATTTCACTTATTTCTGCTCTGATCTTTCTTTTTTCCGTCTGCTAATTTTGGGTTTGGTTTATTCATGCTTTTCTGGTTCCTTGAGGTGCATTGTTAGATTGTTTATTTGAAGTCTTTCTCTTTTTCTGATGTAGATGTTTATTGCTATAAACTTCCCTCTTAGTACTGTTTTTGCTGTATCCCACAGATATATTGTGTTTATGTTTTCATTTGTTTCAAGAAATTTTTGTTGTTTACAATTACAGAGTAATGCTTTATTGATAATGGTGTTCTGTTGAATTTTAAGTGCCCTGAATTAGATTGAGAAAGATCCCACCTAAGAGAAAATAATGACTACATACCTCACTCTTGCACCTAACAAGGGCTGCCATTTGGGATTCTTGTGTCATGTATGAGAAAGTACTTGTGCTTTCACTCTTTTGAGTATAACACTCAGCCTCAAGGCAACAGACAATTTAAACCTACTGTGTCTACAGGGAAGATGGGGAAACAAATCTTGTTCACCCGTCTCAGCTAAACTGGGCCTACACTGCAGATAAAGTGGCCTTTGTAACACTATGCCAAGAAATTAGAATCTTAGCTGGAGGTAACATGTCCATGTTACACTCAGTATAGCCACATTACACAAGAGAGCTGGTAAGTGGATGGCTGTCCATCAGGGCCTGCAGGGCCTGCTGTAATAGGAAAGAAGCTGGTCATTCTGACTGCATGTAAAAGAAAATGGATATTTCTACATGGTATCCATGAAATACTGAGTATTTCATGTCCGGGGACAAAGGATCTGAACTCTCAAAAAGTCAAAGCTAGAGGAAGAGACATGAAGAAATGCTTTTTCTGAACTTCATAGCTCTTATATTTGTAGGGGAAATAATAGGATATAGAAGCACAGTTTGTCAAAAAGAAAATGGAAAACAACTATCCCAGTAGGAAAACATGGCCTTTCCCCTGACTGTTGTCTTAACTGAAACCTTTTCAAATCAGCAAGACAGTCTTTCTTCAAGAGTCCACAGCTAACAAATACAGATGAGATATAACTAAGAGCATCAGATACAACTAAGAGCACATTGCTTTATAGAATGTAAGTGCATCAGACATTTCTTCAACATAAGAAAGAAACCAAAGCAGAAATACAGACAAAGGAAGGGGGAAGACTCAAGAAAATTAAGAAAAAAATAAAGGAAAAAAAAAAACCCTTTATTTAAAAATGGCCCTCTAATCTCAGAAAGATGATTAATAAAACATCCATAAAATAAAGAACAGAATGCTGTGAAAAAGGATAGAAAACAAGAAAATGTTCTTGGAAATTGAAATTTTCACAGCCAAAATAAAAATTCAATATCCAGAGTTAGAAGGGAAAGTTGAAGAAGTCTCCTAGAAAGTACTACAAATAGGAAAAGAGAAGGGCTATAGAGGAAAAGTACGACATAGAGGCTCAATCCAAGAGGTCCAACAACCTACTAGTAGGAGTTCCCGGAAGAGAGGACGGAGAAAATAGGGGAAGAAATTATCAAAGAAATAATAAAAGAAAAATTTCCAGAACTAAAGTTGATGAGTCCAGGCAGTGAATGGGCCTACTGGATATCCAGCCTAATTAATGAAAGAAAGACTTATAGTAGGGCATATTCCTATGAACTTTGGAATACCAGAGGTAAAGTGAAGATACTAAGAACTCCTGGGTTTGATGGAGATAGGGGTAAGGTGGAAAGAAGTAGTCACATGCTAAGAAACTGGAATCAGAATCATTAACCTTGGGTGCTAGAAGAAGAAAAATTTGGAGGGTATGCCATTTTCAGCTTAGAATTCTATACACAGCCAAACTATGAATCAATGTATAAACAGGAAAAAAATACATATGTAAACATTTTTTAAATCTAGTTCCTATGTACCTTTTTATTAGTTACTGGAAAATATGCTTCAGTGATGTAAGGGAATAAACCAAGAAAGAGAAAGTCATGGATAGAATCCAAAAAAAAAAAATGAAATCCAGTCCAGAGGAGTGGCAAAGGGAAGTCCAAGGATGACAGCCATGCAGCAGGCCTGGAGGGCGGCCAGGCCAGAACTAAATCAGAAGAATGGAAGGCTCCACAGGAGGAGGGAGGGAATGGGTGAATTATTGGATGTGCTTGGACATTCAGGAATAAAATACTGCTAGAAATCAGGAAAATCTGATGGATTTTTGAAGGAAGTAGAATTAAAAATTTAGTTCCTCAGTCACACCAGCCACATTTCAAGCAATCAATAGTCACCTGAGGCTAGTGGCCACTGTATTGGACAGCACAGATATAGAACATCTCTATTATCACATAAAGGTCAGCTGTACAACACTGGCTTAGAAGATGGCTTATATAGCCAAAGAATGAGCCTGTCTGCCCTGAAGAATCCTCTAAGAACTTGAGGCTCAAAATTCCAAGTATGCGTAAGGAAAGGTGAGATTGAGACATACTTCTGAAAGCAAGGATTAATTACAGTCAGTCTTCCTGCCATTTTGCATAGCACACACAGCAGCCAGGCATCATCCAACCTCCAGATTAAAAAAAAATAAAAATAAAAAGTGTTCTTTAAAAACTTTTAAGAGCCTAGAGGAAAGACCTTCGTATATTCTGGCATACAGGGGCCTTTCGATGTAACATTGTGGTAATTCTAAAATGGAGCCCATCAATCAGAAAGCCAGGCCACCTACACAGCTTTTTACTGTGTTTCTCTTAAAAATGAATAACCAAGGACCACCAGTCATTCAAGGAATGCCTCCAGTGTGAAAGAATATGAGCAAAGTAAAGAAATGAGTAAATGACCTTAGAGAAGATGAAGATAATCCAAAGAGCAGAAGAAAACTTTAAAGTTACATATCGTCCTCCAAGATCAGGGAAAATGTTGATTAAAAACAAGAACAAAATGCTTTGAAGGAAAAATAATCAGAGACCCAAGCAGATCCCATGCAAATTAAAAATATGATTGTCAGAATTAGAAAGTTCTAGAATTAGAACTTTACTAGAAGGGGTAGAAGATAAAATTGAGGTTAAGAACCAAAAAGTTGAACAATTGAAAAAGACCCACATCAAGGCACATCATCATGAAATATCCTAATTGCACACACACGCACAAAGGCCTTCAAAGGAATGAGAATCAAAGTGGTCTAAGCTTCTCGTAGTAAAGCAGTGTCTTCTAGGTTCTGAGGAAAATTATTTTCAACCTGCGATTCTCTAACTAGCCAACTAGTCAAGCGTGAAGGTAAAGCATAGACTTTTTCGGACAGGCAGAAACTCTAGAAATTTCTTTTCTAGTACTGTTTCCCTTAAGAAGTTATCTAAAGATACACTCCCCCAGAACAGCCTAGGCAATAACGGATGAGAAGGGGAATAGGACCTCGTCCCCTGGCTGCTCTTCCACCCGTGTCCCTCAGCCCTTCCCCACCCACTTCGCCCTAGGCGGCCCCAGTGCTCTTCTTGTCCTGAGGCACAGCGAGTGTTTCCCAGCCCGTTCTCTGTCTGGAGTCTGCATGGCCCACTTCCTTAGTTCATTCAGGTCTCTGTTCACACATGCTCTTATCAGAGAGGCCTTTTCAGGGCACTTTAAATAAAATAGGCCACCATTGTCACTGCACAATCTATCTCCTAAGCTTATTTTATTTTTCTCCATAGCACTTTCTTACCATCTATCATGTATTTTGTCTGTATTCACCTGCTGCCAACACTGAATTATAAGCTCCATAATGTCAGGCACTGTTTCTTTCTTGTTTATTGCTTTATCTCCAGTGCCAACGTCTGTCTATAGTAGGCGCTCAGTCATCTTTGAATGAATAAACAAGTAAATAAGTTCATTGACTGGGACTCAGAAAACAATGGGAACAACTCAAGAAGGCAGCTAAGGGAAATTCTAAGCTGACAGCAGTCCAGGTCAGAGCAAGTCTGAGGGTCCTGGAATGGAGGTCTCTGAGAAAAACTGACTCAAAAGGATACTGATGGGGTGGGGAGCTGGGGGGAAAGGTAGCTATAACAAAAACAAATATTGGAGGAGGGGGCTGTTGTAAGAATGAAAATGTGATCTCATACACTACGTGGCTCAACGGTGAACAATATTTAGAAATAAAAATGTAAATGTATTATTTAAGTAATAATAGAGGAATTAAAGATAAGATATAAACATGTTGAGAAGACAGCAAGAAGGAATGTGAGGGCCATAGTGAGCTAAATCCTCATCTATCATAGCAGGTTGGCAAAGGTAATGAATAAGTTACTGAGAAATGACAAGATGATCATAAATGTTTAGCAGTATGGAGATAACTAATGGACAAACAGCTAGAAGAGTTAAAGAGAAATTTCCACTGAGGAATGGGTCTAGAGGTGGGAAACAATGGAACAAGAAACTGTGATTTTTCACTGTAAGCATTCCTGTGATGTTTGATATATAAACTGTGTGTGTGTGTTATCTTGATAAAACTTTAAATAAGGAAAGTAGAGGCAAAATGTGAAAAAATAACCTGGAACTAAAATTCCTTCTAATTTTAACCTCGGGGTGGGGGCAGGGTGGGAGGAAGGCATGGGGAAAGTGCAAGCATGCTGAGGGCCTGCCTTGTTTGGATGAGTAATTCCAGATAGCAAAGGAAAAAAAATACATAAGTTTTCCAGTGTCTAGGTAAGGCTTAACCATTATTTGAATAAAAATGGAATTTATGCTTTGAGACTATTAATAAAAAGAAGTTTTTTAAAGCCAGCGTGGGGAGGAAAACTCATCATTCATACTAAAAAAAGAGTCAGAAATAGCAAAGTATAGGATATACAAACAGATGACTGGAGTCAGACCAAATATCTTTGATTTCAATATACATGAATATCTTTTAGTCCCTTTATATAAGAGATAGACTTTCAAACTGAGCTTTTAAAAAGTCCACTTATGTGATTTTAAGAGTGATACTTCAAGTGACAGAAGATTGAAAATGAAGGGAAGGACATATACCAGGCTAATGCTAACAAAAAAGAAAGCAAATTAAAAATATCAGCCAAAATGGAATTCAAGGCACAAAGCATTGAATGACAATTTTCTTACCAGTGTAAGAAAACCATATAAATTCATATTACCTCTGGCTTTCTTCTTTTTTTCCCAGTATTTGACATCTTGAATGTGAGCATCATTTTGCTCATTTTGCAACCAGTATAATGGGGCTAACCTTCACTGAAAACTCTTAGAGATCCTTTAAACCTATTTTTTAAAATAAACATTCTTTTTAGTTGTTTCCTTTAAAAAAAAAAAAAAAGCCAGTATAGTTTCACATTAATAACTGTGTATTTCCTTCGTACACATGATTTATCTATAATAATTTGTGTTTCTAATCTTTAAATCATAATAACACTTTTAGTCAGGTACAGTTACACATGTCATCTGCTGTGTTATCTGACATTAGGCCATCGAACTGCTAAACTTTGCTATTGAAAAGCCAAGTGAGGTTGAGAGTTCTTTTATGGTTCTTTTATGGTTCTTACTTTCAGACACTGTGCATGTTGCCTGACTCGCATGCCTCTCCTGGCCTCACCAATATCTCAAATCAGATGCCACTTGCCAGAAGAAAAGGAAGGAACATGAGTTTACTAAAGTTAATTTGACATTTGTGTTTATTCTGTATATTCTAAGTGTTTGACTTTTTATTTTTTAAACGTAGCTAATGCCGCCTACCTCGGAGGCCAGGAAATGATGGAGGTGGTAGAGAGAGACAACGAACCCATAAAGGAACATTTATCTAAGGTAATCACTTTGGTGCTGCAAGGGGACTAAGTAACAAGTAGATGGGCAGAAATATTTACTGAGGATAAAGGACTAGAATTGGTTAGAATCTGCAAGACCTCAAAGGTTTACAGGTTGAGACAGAGTTCTGCTAGTTAAAATTAATGTTATCCTTGAAAGTTGCATAGAGAGTAGTAAAGCTGATTTCATAGTTACTTAAATATGTTTTGCCACCTGGTTTTGTTGAATTTATTTTTAGAATCAATACCTTTCTATTTTGTTAGTGCATTTCAGCCGCTCTGGGCCTTGTACTGAGAAGATTCACTATTTATAGAACATATGAGTTATATTGAAATATAAATAAAACAGTGGAAAAGAATTAATGTTATATATGACCTGGGAACTAGTGAGCCTGTCTCTCTTACTCTCCAGTGCATTAGAGTAGGAATGTCCCACTTTGACACCAAGACCAGTTTTCTGAAATACTCATCACTTGTAAGTTAGCCTGCAAATACTAGACTCATGCACAAACACATTTAGAGCGCCAGTCTCTGAAACCATCAGGGGACTATGGTTTAAAATACGTCTAAGCACCCTGGAATTTGGGTGGCTGTGGTACTCCCATGGTGTCATTTTTCTGTCCATCCTGAGTAGGAAGGAGCTGTACTGTCTTATACTGTAGCCACTAGCTACATGTGGTTATTTGTGGCTAGTCTGAATTGAGATGTGCTATAAGTGTAAAATATACATTGGATTTCAAAACTTAGTACTCCACAAAATAGTAAAATATTTAATTAATTTTTATATTGAGTACACATTGAAATGATAATATTTTAGATATAGTGGGTTAAATAAAATATATTGAAAGTAATTTCACCCATTCCTTTATACTTTTTAAAACATAATTATTAGAAAATTTTTAAAGTAAATACATGCCATGCTTTATACTTCCGTTGGACAGTACTACTCTTGATCTTTATAGTTGGAGCTGAGCTATGATATCTGTTGGGTGAAATGATCTCTGCTGATCGTAAGAGTGGCAAACTCTTATAGGGCCCAGGAACCTAAAATCTGCAAGCAAAACCTTAGATACTCTTTTGGGCATAGAATCCCCTTATAAACTCTGATACATTTGATTTAAACTTGCCCACGGTGTTAATTCATATTTCTATAACCTCCTAATACAATTATCTTAAAGCAAGAAGTGTGTATGTTCTTAAAAAGTATTTTCAGAATATTGCATATATTCACCCAGAGAGGACTTTTGAAAATGCCAATCTGTTTTTGTCTTATGGGTATAGTGGTCATCATATTTCCGAAATAGCAATTGGCCAGAGATTGAACTGTTGAAACCAGGAGGAAGCCCTCACTTGCTGAATGGAGGAGGTTTAGGAGGACCCCCTCTCCAGGGCTTGCAGCTGCTTCTAGTCATTGAGGGATGTGAAAATACAAGAAAAGTGGTATTTTATTTTCCAGTTAAACTGTAAGTGAATTGTTTCAAAAATGCATTTAGGTTTTCCAGATTTGGAAGTTCATAAAAACAACTCAACTCTCAGTTAATAATAAGACTGGCAGATGCTCACTTCCAAAATTCACACTTGCTGCATGACTAGACCCATCGTATGTCAGAGCCCATCTTACCACCTGTGGAAGCCAGCTGCTGTAAAATACTCATCATCTCTGGATTCTGCTTGTATGTTGTGCTCAGGAAAAGGTCAAAGAAAGGTGCTAACTTATTCCTGTCCTAAGTTAAATCCATATGCACGTGTAATCATTCCCAGATAGAGGTCTGTTCATGGTAACTGTGTCAGGGCTGTGAGTTTACTGAAACTTTTATGGGAGAAATATGGGGGCATAATGGTAGATGGCAGATATTTCAAGGTTAGTATTAACACACAGTCATACGAATAAACTTCCAACTCCAGGGAATAGTTTTGTTTTTAAGATGGTGTTAAATGTGCCTGTAGGATTGGGGCAACAAGGAATGGTTTACTTTAATTATATAAAGCTACCTTGCAGTTAACTGATTATCTGTTCTACCAGCTAAATTTGAGTTCTCTGCTAGAATACTACAATTCTAATTCCTAAGTGAAACTAGGTACAAAGAGACAGGAAATTTATTGCAACTTTTTGTTTCTGTAATGAAAAAGAGGAAACATGCTGTAATTTAATATTGGTAAAAGTCAAATCAACATAATATGTCTCAGTCTGCTTGGAAAAAGGAAACTTAAAAGTGCACATAGTTCTAGGAAGATAGTGGGCATTGCCTCCTGCCTTCCAGACACCCCTGATAACTAGTCAAACTGGAAAACCAATTCCTAGGATTAGAAATCTCCCTATTTTAGATATTCTGATCAAGGATACTCTGTGCCATTTCCACCCAAAGTCATTCAGAAACTTCATACCTATCCAGGCTGTCCCATGTGAACAGTTTTTGAGCTGCACATTTTCTTGCAAAAATCATTCCATATAGCTCAGTTACTCAACTTAAAACAGTTCTGAAAAATGTATCTTTGTGTTATCCAGCCAGGATGCCACAGAAAACTTAGTCCGAAAATACTTTCTTTACTTTGTCATACAGATAGATGGCTTTCTGCTTCTTTCTCCTCCCCTAGAAAGCTGTCATGCTGTTATCAGCAAGCTATGGTTCCAAATTCAAAGTTTCTACTTATTGATTTCCATTGCCTACATGAAAAGGGCTTTTTATATTCTTGAGGAAAATAGGGGTTTTTTTTTTAGAGACAGAGTCTTGCTCTGTTGCCAAGGCTATAGTGCAATGGCCCAATCATAACCACCATGCCACTAGTTTTTTTTATTTCATGTAGAGACAGGGTCTCAATATGTTACCCAGGTTGATCTCAAACTCTTAGCCTCAAGCAATCCTCCTGCTTCAGCCTCCCAAAGTGCTGGGATTACAGGTGTGAGGCACCGCACCCAGCCAGGGTTTTTTTTTTTTTTTTTTTAACTCTGAAAAGGCTACTGGGCTGATTGACTTCCTTTCAAGGTCTAGAGACTTTATATACAGTATTGGACAGTTGTGGTTTTTGTGGTGCTTCAACATAGGATCAAGTTATTTTGCTTTCCTGGAGCAAATACATCAGACTCACAGTTGTTTCCAAAAGTGTATACCATGGTTTATGACATCATAGGTTATATTATTTCTTCACCTGACTACATCCTACTTGTCCTTTAAAACTTGGCTCAAGTGGCATCTCTGAAGAGGCCCCAGCTTCTGGTTTGGCCAGATGTCTTCCATTGGCCTCCACGGCTCCCTATGTAAAGTTATAGTACCTCATTTACCACACAGCATTTAAATGACCCGGCGTGCCCTCTTTCCCCACCTTGAGGCAAGGAACTGTGTTTTCCTTATCTTGATATCCTTTTGGACCTAGCACAATTCATGATACCTGGTAAACAATCAATGAATATATGCTAGATAGATGAGCAGAGAGACAGATAGATGGAGAAGCCATTAATTAGAGCATGGATTCTGAACATTTTTTGTGCCATGGATCTTTCTGGCTTTCTCATAAAGTATCTGGACCCGTACTCAGAATAATGTTAAGTACATAAAATAAATACATGAGATTACAAAAGAAACCAATTATATTGAAATATAGTTATCAAAATACTTTAAAAACAAATTCGTGGTATAGTAATATATGCATCTTTATATATTGAATATTGAGATATAGTCTGAGTCAGAATTGCTATTGTAAATTTATAATGATGAGTATAAATAATATTTTAGTTATCTACAGCAAGTTTAATACGATTTGAAAATATCCATAATTTTTATGGCTATATGGCAATATAAAATATAGTCATTTTATGACAAAATATAGGTATTATAAAAAGTATGGTTTGTTGCCTGTATTTACAATTGAAGGAAATACTAAATTATAGTTAGAAGTTAAATAAAAATGTAATTCTTTTCCAAGTGTACATAACATCTCCTCCCTACCCATGGACCTGCCTAGGCCTATCAACCACGACTGAAGAAGCCCTGCATTAGAGAAGCTGGAAAAAGCTAAGTAGCATGGTATTGTGGCTTGGGCAGTGGCCTAAGAATAAGAAGCCATGATATGCTGCATTAAAGAGATGATTTTAAATTGTTGGGGATCCATTGAAGGGTTTAAGCAAGGGAGTAACAATCAGGGCGATAATCAAAACATTTGACAGCCACATGACATAGCCACTGACCAATCAGAACATGTGCCAGCTGTGCACAACCAGTTCAGAGGCACCAATTCATATCAGTCAGCCCTAAGAATGTGCCAAGATTAACAAATGAGAGGGATTATTTTTGTGGAAATGTTGAATATCAGGAAAGGATGTAATCTGAGTTGGGGAGACTATTTATTTACAAGGCTTTTATAAGAACTAAGGCGGTAGGATTGGGAATGGAAAGATTAAGAGGCAGAATCAAAGGCACTTCGTACTAACAGGATATGAGAGAATGGAGATGGGGGAATCTAAGGTTATTTCTCTGTATCTGGATTCGGTGACAAGATAGAGAATACAGGAGAAGCGGCAGCAAGTTGTGGGAGGTGGTTGAGCAAGTCATTCATTTTGGCACTTGTGTTTGAGACACCTGTGGGACACCGGAGTAGACACATGTCTGGCAGTTTCTGGATATGTGGATGTGAAGCTTAGAAGGATAGTCTGAGCTGAATTTGAATGGGAAGTGATGAGGCTGGAGTTGAAGCCACGAGCACAGATAATGGCTGCCTAAGGAAGTATGCAGAATAGGAGAGAAGACGTCTAACAATTGATCCTTGGGGAACCCCACTTAAGGGTTGGGAGGAAGACAAGGAGCAAGTGATGAAGATGGGAATGGAGGGCAGAGGGTGGGAATGAGAACCACGATGGAATAAACCAAGGGAACCATTTATTCCACGATGGAATAAATCAACTGTACATTTTGCCATCCCAATCCTAATTTGTCTGGGAGCCTCTAGGGTATCCTCTGCTTTATGAGGCACCTGGTGTGTTGGAGGCAAATAAGAGGTCAGTGTTCCCTTGTTCTGTCATTGTTCTGAGCCATAAGGGGATGTGTGTCTCATTCATTGAAAAGTGAATTAGTGTTTGGTTTATAAACTTGAAGTTTTCATTTCCAACTCACTTAGGAGGGAAATTCTAAACTGCCGTGACCATCTTTGGCCCAGACATATGGAAACAGCTGGTGTGTGCTACTGCCAGACTGAATCTGAGCATCACTATCAGTCAATAGGAGTCTGAAATTGTTCCAGAGAGAACACATGGGGTGCAGCTTTCAGATGAAGGCGGGCAGCAGTGGAAGAGCTGCCTGCAAGGTGGGGCTGCCCTTGGCCTCAGCAGGCCAGGCCAGGCTACAGTGCGGCTTGGGAAAGGGGCAAAGTGTCCGCAGAGACTGGAACCCCTCTGCTGGTGCTGTCTGTTATTCTTTCTTAGCCTGCCGTAGCTCAGAGGTGCATGTTACCTTTGGGAACAAACCTTGTACAGTTGTTTGCAGATTTGGGCATGCAAATCCTTCTGACATGCACATGTCCTGCTCGGTGGAGCATAGGAAGTGCTCCCTGGACCAGCTAACCAGGACTGCCTTTCCGCCAAGCCTCCGTCTGAAACGGATTGTGTTAGTTCTGCCTGTTTAATTTGAAGCCTGTCCCAGAATGTCATAATCATCCTGGAAACAGATAGGTTTGTTTTTATCTCAATCATTTTGACCTTGAGAGCTTCATTTGAGGCAATTGCGTTAACATATCCTGAGTTCTCCAGTGGAGCGTGATGAGGGAGAGGTGAGTGAGTTGGAGAGCAGAGTTCTCAGAGTCTCAGCCTAGCCTCAAACTCCAGCTCCACCCCTTGCTTTAGTTATGTGACCTTGCTTACGTTGCTGGATCGTACTGTTCCTCCTTTGTTTATCAATAAAATGCTTTAATAATAGTATTTATTCTTATACAGTTGTTCCAAAAATATAATGCTATAATTCATATCTTGTAATTCAGACCTTATAAGAGTGTCTGGTATGCACTAAGCATTCAATAAATGTTTACTATTACTATTAAAGGTTAGTTATAGCCTAGATAGCTTTTGAGTACTTTAAAAAATACTATTTGCCTAACTTATCCGCCCCACACATCTCCCTTCCCAGATATTTTCATGGTGTTAATGAAGGATAGTAGTAATATTAAGTAAGTGGCCAAGAGATCCTAGAATGCCCCAATCCCATTTCAGACCATAGCCACCACTCCCCATAAGATGCCTAAGGGGACTGCAGTATAGGAACCATGATGAAGGAAAACACAGTAGTACTTAATTTTTACAGGGCTTGGGCCCAGTACCTTAGTGCAGAGAATTCTGACAAGCTGGACTTGGCCTTTCTCTCAGTTAGTTAAGTAAGACCATCCCAGCACATCTACACTTTCCTGAGGCAAATAATCAGAGAGAAACAGAAACACAAAAGGGTAAATTGGCTCCCAGCACCTCATACTCGGCTGCCTCACAAGAGGAAAGTAGGTGCCTTGGGTCAGCTTCCCACTGCAGTCCCAAGTAAGAGACGAGGCTAGTCCCTAGATGCCTTGTGACTCCCACTTGGGAGGGAGTGGATTCTAGCCGCACAGAAAGGAGGGAGCCCCACTGTGCTCACCTTGGATGCACAGTTAGTTGTTCCAGACGCTGGAGAGTGGGCTGGGCCGGGCCCTGCTGGGACCCACTCCTACTGCTCCCCTAGGTGCCTGCAGAGGGAAGCAGGGTTCTATGGCCCCAAATACTGTGTTTTCACCTCTCCTCAGACACTTTTCTTAATCTTTGGAGGTTTTAATTCTCTTTTTTTTCAAGATTGGTAATTGAGCCAGTTAGGGATAAAGGGAAGAAAGGAAACGATAAATTGGAAATTAAAGATCCTAAAGCCAAAGGAGATCCATTCCTTTAGCAGTTCCATGAGTTCCTAAACAGTTGCTCAGAGGGGCTACGGTGAAATTTTAAAGCTTTGTAGCTGCTTGTATCCCCGAGAGGGACAGGATTTTTAAATAACTGGAGGGAGATGCTTGTTTTACAGAATAGGTTTCCTTTAACGTGGCAAGGTCGAGGCTTAAGTGTCTGAATCTGGGGACAGGGGAGAAGCAGCAGCCTGTTGCTGTCATCCAGCCTGTTCTGGATTCTCCCCAGCGGCGGAGATGCACTGGAGGGGCTACCAGTTTGTACCCTGAGCCTGGGAAAGATGGGAGGGGATGCAAACAGGGAGGTGAAGGCAGGACATGGGGATCTGGCTGGGAGGTAGGGAGCCTACATGTGTGGGTGCGAATTTGATCCCTTGGTAAGCAACTGACTGCTTTACATATGACCTTTTACTTCTTTCACAAGCAAACACACAAAAAACCTGGTCTGGTGGGAGTTATTTCAGAGGAGGAAAGAAAAAGTAGAGAAAGCAGAAATGACATCATTTTCTTAGACCTCTCAGAGTAGGGCTGAGAAGATCTCACTGAGCATCTGCGACATTCCTCTTGGTTGCGCTCTCTGGTGCTGGCTGACTGTGTGCCTGCCACACAGCACGACAGCTCAGGGCACACTTTCTGAAGAAATGAACACACAAACTTAGCTAGGAAGCCTGTTAACTTAGCACTCAGGGAGCTATAGGTCTTTATGAAATGCTAGCAAAGAGAGTCTCGCACAGCCTGGGAAAGCAGTGAACATTATCTTAGCTGCTCACCATAGGAGTCCCCCAGGAAGAGAAGTAGCAGTCCCAGAATGCTGGTGCCTTCCCTCATTTTGGAAGATGCTCGACCAAGGATACCCAAATGGCACTGCAGATAAGGCTTCAGGTCTCATTTACGAGGAAAAGTAGGTTTTATTATAAAAGCGGATTTAGAGAATCCACTCTGTGATCTGTTAGTGGCAGCTTGAGGATAGATGTGCTTCACTGATATGACTTGTCTTCCATCCCATCCATCTTTCTCCACGATCATTTGTGAGGAATATGACATAATTATATATTACATTTTGAGCAAGGTACATAATAAAGTACATTTGCTTTAGGTTTAAGAAAATGTTTAACACTTATATAATGTTCTGAGCCTGACTTATGGCAAAAGCAACTTATCAGAAGAATATGTATTTTCTCAAAGGCTAATTTAAGGTCACGTGGCTTCTTTTTCCTCTGACCTGGGCATAACTCTCACTGTGGGGAAGAATCTAGACAGATTCCCCCAGCTCACCATTGCACCGTCTGTGTCTAGGAGATCCCCTTGTCCACATCTGTAATGCAGCTACCCTTTGGGAGTGCCTACTATGTGCAAAGTACTTGATGTGCTTTGTTTTCTAATCCTCACCACTAGCGCACAAGGTAGCTATTTCTGTCCCCACTTTACAGATGAGTGAACAGGCATAGGGAGGCTAAGTGACTGATCCAAGCTCAACATGCTAATAAATGGCAGAACCAAGATTCTAGTCCAGATGAATGTGGCTCAGGACCTGAGCTCTTAACACGGCACTGGCTACACCATGCTTTCCCCGTGTTGCCAAGGAGCTTAAGTAGCTCACAGATTACTTTACTATAATATAAATAAAATTACTTTACCATACTGTAATATAAAGGCATTATGAGAAGCCCTTTTACTCTGGGCATAATACACCCAGAAATGCCACTTACCGTTCTGCACAGGTCTACACTGCATCATGGAACAGTCTACCCAAAGACTGATACCTGAAGGAATAAAGTTCAACCTGGTTAAGTACTGATAAGATCTATAACAGTTTGTACCAAACTTGACTACATGGCGAATTAGGATCTCTAGAGCTTCTAAAAATTCAGTTTATCCATGAGGTTAACAAAAGAAAAAAATACGATTCTTAAACTACACAAAACTTTTATTTTATTAGACCTTCTACTCCTGTAATGCCTACTGTCCTACTGGCCTGTTGAATAGAGAGAAATAATTCAGAGAATTTTGTGTGTAACTTTTTTCATTTTTAATATTTTGAGATGTTGGCATGTTATTGAAAGTGATTTTTGTTATTAGCTGAATCATAAAAGATAACTAATATTTGTTTGTCTTACAATAACTCCTCCGTTAGGACTACACAAAAGCCAGCAACTCAAAATGTGTACTGAAGCCCAGCTTTGTTGCCTCCCTCGGGCAGAGTTCAGGTTTTCCTGCTTTGGGCTCCCACAGTGTTTTGCCCCTACCTGTGTCCACCTGTGGTGTTTGAAGGCCAGTTTGGACAGGCCTTCTGTTCTCTACCCTAGACTGTGAGCCTCTCCAGGGCAGAGACCATCTTACTCACTTCTGAATTTCAGCCACTTAGCCCAGTTCCAAATGTGGGATCAGTTCAGAGTCGTTTTAGGTAAAACTCCTTTGAATCTGTTAACTTCAGCAATTTAGGGTCAAAAAGTGCGTGTTTACAGACCAAAAAATAAAGTACAAAAATACATGAGAGAAGACAAGTGTGGCTTCTATGTCGGGACAAGCTATTATAACTTACAGGGAGATTTCAAGACGGAAGTGTCTCCTCAGGAGCACACCGAAGAGTTGAAGGAAAACTCATCTGCGAGCAGAGACTATAGTAAGCATAATTACACTTTCCTGCAGAAAACACAGGAGGAAAAGCGAAAGCTCAGTCTTAGGGAATCACAATCTGGAACTGAGAAAGTTAAATTTTGTGTTTAATAGAAAAAAATGGATTACTTAGCCTGACAACAATTTGGAAACAGAAAAATTTTCATCTTAATGTGTACTTTTTATCAACTCTCATAAGTATCAGTACAAGTGCTAAAGAGAAATAAACTACAGGAAATCATTTTCTTCTAAACCTTCAGATGTAAATGTCCTGCTAATGGCCTGAGATTCTTAGTTACCAATTCCAGTATTTTCACAGCACCTGAGAAGAACTACACAGACTTTGAGAAGGCTTTAAATAAAGGTAGTTGGGTTTGCTCCTGTTGATAATTATCACACTCTGCTAATTTTCAGATCCAGCTTAAGACCTCCCAACCTTCAGGTTTAGGGTTTTTATAACATGGGTCCATTCACCACGAATTATAAATGGTAGTAAAAGGTACTAGTTAGAAATGTCTCTGGATTTATAACCTAGCATTCAACTCACTAATTGCTTGAATTTAAGCAAGTTAATAATCTCCCTAAACCTCAGTGTTGGGTTTTTTTTTTCTTTTTTCACTGTTAAATAAGGATAAAATCCTTTCCTCAGGGAATTGTTGTAAGGAGGCAACGAGATAATATATGGAAAGTGCTTAGCACAGAGCCTGGCACGTTATTCTCAGTTTCCATCCAGTCATTATTACTCATTGTGTTTCATTTTTACATGCCAACATAATGATAGTATGCACTCTTAACGCCACGTGTTGGTGTCCAGTTGTTTCTCTTTCTTTCTACTTCACCTGTCCTCCCCATCCCCCAGCACTGCCACCACACACCCCATACTTTCTCATTTTCCTGTTTAGGGTTACAGGTGCAGGGTCCTGGTCAGATCTATTGCCTGTGATTTATAATGTATAGGGAACAGGAAGTATCTCAAGCCAGCATATGTGAAGGCATTAGATAACCACGTGTTTTATTTGTTAGCCAGGATTTTCATAGAGAGCCCTTCAGTATAGCCTGATAGAATAACTTTTAAAACAAAATAAAATCATAAAAACCCTGACCTCATCATCAATTAGGTGTTTAACCAAATGCCAGCCACTCTAAATGGTGATTGGTCGTGGACAATCGAGAAACAAAATCTCATGAACATATGGGAAGTCTAGAGTCCTCACTGCTACACTGTCTTGAACACTGACAGCACTTTTTGTTGAAGTTCCTAGTATAGTGTGTGCTCCGTGACGTGATTTGTCTCTTGATACCGAAAGGTGGATGTAGAGTCCCTGATACCTGACAAGCAGTATTCCGTGTTGATCACCGCTGCTCACCTAACTGCCTATCACCTTCATGGCATTTGCCCGCTGTCGAGGGCTCATCAAACTGGGCTTCTTCTGGAAATATTGCAAGTTGTAATTGCCTCAATCAAAAGGAAATGGACAGTTCTTCATAGAAATGGTCTTTGAAATGTCAGGCAGAAAGCAACAGCAGGTGCGTACAGTGATGTTCTTCTTGTCAAGGACACTATTAGAGGAGGTCGTTTCTGCCTTGCTTTCCTTCTAGCTGAGTCCCTGTATTGTAGTTTTCACAAGACTTCACACTATAGCTAGTGCTAGTGTGAAGGTCCCAGAGTGGCTTTCACGGCGTGCAGGTGTCTCGAGGCAAGAGCAGGCACTGGAGCAGAGGAACAGACCTGATGGACACGAACTCTAGTCTGACTTCCCAGACTTCTCAGCGGTGTTCCGTGCTGTGAAGAAGTGCTGAACAATTGTGCACAGTGACTGTTCCGTACACTGTTTACTGAATATAATTTAAAGGATCCCTGTGGTAAGCATAGGGAGTGGTTTAGAGAGAGCCTAAACTCATTAGCACTATTGGTAGATAATTAACACTTACAAATAGCTTGTACTCTCAATGGTATTTCAAGGGGAAGCTACAGCAGGGTAGTTGATGAGAGATTCTGGGAAATGTATTTTTTCATAACTGGCCAGAATATTCAGCTGTTGGTTGTGAGGTCGCAGGATTTTAGAGCTGTGGAAAGAGCTGAGACCAGGAAGAAGAACCAGGCAAGTGCTGGGCACTCTCATTCTCCAGGAAGCAAAAATTGTTCTTACTCTGCTAAGAGCCATGGCAAAATGAATTTTGGTTTTAGGGGCTTTGGAGTGCCCAGAAATGATTATAGTGAGCAAAAATAGGAGAAAGGTAAGACTATATTAAGTGATAAATCTGTAAGCTGCAGGTCTTCTGCAGCATTCAAAACTGGAACCCCAGGTAACAACCAGGAAAATCTCTGAAGTGATCAGAATAAGTCTGCCACCCAAGGTTTAGTTGTTAATAATTTATTCTCTGGAATATTACATTAAATATTTTCTTCTTTAAAGGGTTTTTTTAAGCTAACCATCTCTTTAGATATTAGTTAAGTCATAATGTTATATAATAAAGGCCAGTATTTTTATAAGCACAATCTCACCTGTCCTATATTCAGATCATTGATTTAATGATCGACACAGTAAAACTATCTGGTGAGCAATAATGCCCATTTCCTGCACCCTCTTCCCATGCCCCTTGATCCCCTCCAATCTCTCTTTCCATTGTAGCCAGAATAATTTTCCTAACCTAGGGACCTGATGGTGTCACTGCATTGTGTAAAGTTTTCTGTTAGCTCCTGTGGACTTCAGCCTGAAGTGCAACCTCCTTAGCATGCACAGAAGACACTGTCTGTGACCTGACCTCTGTCTGCCTCTCCCATCTTCTCTCCCACCACCCATTTTTCCCACCATTTTTCATGCCAGTTCCCCAGGCAAAGTCAAAAGCTTCACGAGGCCCTAGGCTCAAAACTAGGGTGCGTTAAATGTAACTCACATGGCAGTTGATGTGTTAAAATTTAGTTCTTATTTTTTGTAGAAATTACCACTATGCACCCTTCTGAATATTAAGATATCACTTTGATGCTCTTTTCTTTAGAAATACAGAAGAACTAAAACATAGCAGTTTTTCGATGAAGCACAGCAGCCTACAGCTAGATTATGTATACATACATCACATGCAGGTGTAGGTGGATAGCCAGTAAGGGTCTTAGTAATGCCTCACCTCAAAGGAGGTTCTGTCTCTATTCAGTCTGTTTGCCGTCACCTGAAGTCTACTTGTAACACCTCCCCACTGGATCAACATACTTTCCTGCTGCGTGGAGCCTTTTCGTAGAAATGTCATAAACTCTCTTGGGATACTGATCACAATTCATCAGCTACATTGAAAAGCCTCAGTCTGTCTGATCCGCCTTTGTAGCCATTCAACAAACATATTCCCTATGTTTACCATGTGTCTGTTTGGAAACAATTATGGTTCTTAAATGCTCACTAGTCACTCAGGGACCATGTGTCAATAACTCTCTTCCTCATCCTCACTCCAATGTCCACGCCAACCTCAGTGCACCCAACTTTGCTAGTGAGTCCTTTGAGTGAATTATAGGTGAGCTATCACATGAGGGACGTCCTGCATCAAATTCCTCTTGATGCACCCCTGTAAACCCTGGAGTCTTGCAGCCTCACAAGAGTCATACTCTGGAGAGAGCCTTGGCACCAGCTTACAGGGTAGGCACAGGTGCTGTCCTCAAAGCACTGCTGGCTGCTGGTGTCATACCCGTGTTGGGAGGGAAGGTGGTTTCTAATAAGATGTTTCTGTATTGTCTTTCAGCTTACATTTTACTACGGTGCTACTGATGCTTGGTGTCCAAAAGAGTACTATGAAGACATCAAGAAAGATTTTCCAGAAGGAGATATTCGACTCTGTGAGAAAAATATACCTCATGGTTTTATCCTCCATTTTTACCAGGAAATGGCAGACATGGTTGCTGACTGGCTAAAGGATGATCTGTCCAAAATATAAATCTGGACACAAGCAAACAAGTACCTACTGCCAGTACATGGAAGCAGTAGGTATACTAGATTTAGTACGTAAACGCTTAATTTTGATGTTTAATATTAGAAAAGGAAAAATCGAGAACCTCTTGGCTTAAAAACGACAAGCTCCTAGCTCCCCATGTTACAGGCTGATGTAAACACCCTTGACGAATCATTCCATAGATTGAACAACACATTTTTCCAAGACTCAGGGGACACAGTGATCTAAACAGGGTCTCATGTTTGCACAGGATACCCAGTGGCACCATAAGGTTTATTTTGGTAGGCAGGATCCCTGTAGATAAAAGAAAATCTAAATTCAATTGATTTTAATTGAGTTACACTGTTGAATAAGCTTAACTAGGGGAAATTATAAAATACCTACTAGAAAATGTGAAAGAGATCAGTGAACGTGAAGGGTATAGTTAGGTATGTGACATGTATGAAATGGTGACGAGCACACACTCATGTTCCAGTAGCAGGAAGTGGTGAGCAGTGGATATTGGCAGTGGACTTGGGTCTCCTTTAGTACAGAAGATGAAGATCAGCCCAGACTAACTTTGCACAGGTCTTGGTTAAGATCATTAGTGTCGCTTCTGACCTACCTGCATTAGACAGAATGAAGTTCACCAGACATTCCTCTGGTCAGCTAACCAGATAAAGAGTTGTGGAAGGATCCCAACTGTGCCTCCTGCCACAGGACAGCCAGCAAGTTCTGTGCTAAGCCTCAGCCTGCCGGGTTATGAGCTCCCTGCAGACTCCTCTTCTGTCCTGAATTCAGCTTGCAGGTGCCAACATGCCGTTGCTCCTGTGATTCTTGCAGTAAAACTCTACTGAAGGCCAGCAATGAGCCAAGTACTGTGCTAACCATTGAGGATAGAGTTCTCTGCTACTTCATGATTCTTTTCTTCTAAAAATCTTCTAATAAATAATTTTCACAATGGCATTTTAAATTGCTGAGAACATTGCCATGAATCAGTTCTCCATTTCTGCATTCACTTTATTTTTTGGAAAGAAATTATTATGCTACTGAACCAAAGCAAGCTATTAAGTTAGGTGAATTTACCTTCTCTGAACACATTGAGGTCCTGGTGAGGAAAAACCATGGTCTCTGGCCTACAGTGGGCTGACAATATTGCTGCCTTCCCTAGATTGACTCAATCCTAAGACCTTAGGAACCAGTAAATCCCACTGACTGCAGTGACAGTTGATGATCGATCAGAAGCATTCCATTTTCTCCTAGAGGAAATCCCTCATGGCTTATCATTCCTTAAGGACAATGAGATGTTGTCCTTCCTGTCAAAACCTAAAGCTACCTGATGAAAGATTCGGCTCTGATATGCTGCCAGCTCAGTGATGAGAGTTGAATGAATATTGTCCTTTGGCATGACTTCTACATCAGAGCAAATGACTTCTCAGAGGGGAGAAGCTAAGCTCCAGACAAGGAATGCTCTTAGCCAGAGGGGAAGAGCCGACAGATATGCAGGCCACGGGCACAGGGCTTCACACCGTCCTGTTGGCATCTGCACAGGAGGCCTTCTAGAATCTAATGCGAGAAGCTAGGACGCGTGGCCCTGAGGGCCTTGTATACAGGAGATGCTCTGTGGTACTAAATCAAAGCACATGAACAAGTACGGAGGAAATCATACCTACTGGAATAAAGAGTAACATTCATAACTTTTCTTTTAGCTGTTATTTTACAACATTACTCTGTATTTTGGAAGTCTGCATGTATGAAATTGTATCTCACTTTTTGTCTTTTAAAAAAAATATTGGCTCTTAATTCATGTTTATCACCTGAGCACCAAATGAATTTTTGAAATAAATGTTTTACCAGCATTTACGATCGTATCTGGCCTGATCTCTATGTTGAGGGGGAGAAAGGGTACAATTTAAGCAGGTCTCCTGAGTTAGACTCAGCCTAAAGTCTTTCTATTTAGGTGAAAAGCTACTTTCTCATTGTTTCTTTTAGAGAGAAAAGAATCAGATTTCAGAGACTGAAGTTCATTTTGTTTCAATAGGAATAAACAGAAGACTAAAACTAATAAACAGTGGGTGAAATTCATTTTCCAGAAGCAGTTCTGCCTGTGTGTCCCAGTCAACCACACGGATGGTCTTTGTCAGAGATTTAGCTTCTTCTAGAGTTACCTAGCGCCGAGGGGAAGGTGTGAGCCGGGGCCTCAGACTGTGCCCACGTTGTTCCTAGTCTGCTCTGGACCATTCTGAGTCTCCAGAGGCCGCCCTCTCTGGTCACGTGGCCCACGGCCACCAGGGCCCTCCGTCTGCTTCTCCACTCAACCCTTGACGAGCCAGTGACCTCCAAAGCCTGAATTTTTCTTCACCCTACATTATAGTAAGACAAAGGCAATTCCAGATTAAAGGAGACTGAAGAGACATGACAACACCAAACCTGATTCTGGATTGGATGTTTTTGTTATAAAAGACATTGTTTGGACAATTTGCACGACTCGGATGTGGTCTGAAGATTAGCTGAGAGTAAGATACCAATGTTAATTTTCTGATTTCTGTGGTTGTGCTGTGGAGGAGGAGGAGAATGTCCCTATTTGTACTGAAGACACACTGAACTACCTGGGGGCAATGGGGCACCATGTCAGTTTAGAAGTTTGAGATGATTTTAGAATTTATAAAATTAATTATTTTTTATAAACCCCATCATCCTCTCTCCTTCTGCATCAGTCTCTTGTTGCTTCTTTTCCAGAAAGTAAACTTCTTCTTTTAGGCTATAAATGGAACCCTGGGTTCAAATCCCAGATCTGTCATTTATTAGGTTTGTGATGTTAAACTTCACCTCCGTTGGCCCCAGCTCCTCATCTGTGCAACTTGGGTGTTATCGGCACTTGCCTCCATTTTTTTAATTTGAGGAGGGTTTTTTGTTTTTGTTTTTAATGGGGATAAAATGAAGTCATGCATACAGCATTTAGCATCTTGCCAGGCATATGGCAGATGCTCTATAAAATAGTACCTAAAGGAGAAGGATAGCAAACTGTTTTTCCTTTAAATTTCTCTTGTCTGTGGTGCAGTCGAGGAGCCCATGGTATCTCAGTGTCCACGTTGTTTCACCCAGCCTGTAACTTGACTCTTGCAGACTTAGCATTTCTGTGCTAAGCATCACTGTGCAGGGACAGTGTGTGCTCACCTGGCTCAGCTTCCTGACCTTGGGCCATGCAGGCTTCCCCACGCACAGCCTGGGATGCTCCAACAGTTGATTTAGAAAAGATGCAGGGAGCAAAGCATTTCTTAGATGGCATGAGACATCTTCTTTGTCCCTGGCCTTCTCTTGCAAGAGAGAACAGGTGAGGATATACTGGGGCTGCTCCTTCCCTGGGGGTGGGGCTTAAGGAGAGGTGGGAGGCTGGGACTGAGTGTGCTCTGTGAAGAAACCTATCTCTGAGGTGGTGAACAAAGCTCTTCTGCAGCAGTGCTGAGGACAGAGCTTGTATGAGCATCCTTTTAATCACTCTCCAAGGGGACTGAGATGCCTACCTGTGCCGCATGCAGATGTAGATAAGTGATCACATTGGTCCAAGAGGGGAGCGGCTGTGGGACATGGGTCTGGCTCCTCCCACCAGACTGGAGGCATCTCCAGAGCAAGACTGGTGTCACCAAGTGTAATACCAGGCAAGCATCCTCAGAGCATGGGCAAGGGCCAGAGAAAGCTCTGGGTTGCCACAGTTCTATAAAGAAAGCTCCTGGGGAAGAGGGAGGGGGAGGAAGAGGCTACCCCTTGTCCTAGAAGAACAGGTAGAACTTGCATGGATTTGTAATAGAGGAGAGCAAGTCCACATAAACAATCTGCTGCTCACCCTTGCATTTGCACAGTGTTTCATTTAGGTCTCCCAATCTTGTAAGATTCTGACTGTGCCCACTTTACAGATTACCACTGAGGCGCAAAGGTAAGTGCTTTGCTCAAGATCTCACAGCTAGTGGATGATAGAGCTGGGATTCTGCTATGGTTTGAACGTGTCTCCCAAAATTCATGAGCTGGAAACTTAATCTCCAATGCAACAGTGTTGTGGGGTGGGTCGTGATGGGAGGTGTTTAAGTCATGAGGCGCCACCCTCATGACTAGATTAATTCTGAGTATAGAACACCTTGAAGCTGTTGAGTTTGATCTCCTGCTGTCTCATGCACTCTGGCCCTTCCATCTTTTGCCATGGGATGACAACACAAAGGCCCTCACCAGATGCTGGCCCTTGATCTTGGACTTGCCAGCCTCCAGAACTGTAAGAAATAAATCTGTTCTTTATAAATTAAGATATTTTGTTACAGCAACAGAAAATGGTCTAAGTCAGATTACAGTTCAGGCCTCGACTCCAGAGCCACCACTTTATCCCCTTCTGTCCACTGTATCATGCTGCCTCCTGGGGGCCAATTGTGGGCACGCCCAGCCAAAGAGCAGAGTGGGGAAAGGGGGTCACAGGAGGGGCAAATGAGGGCCCGATTGGCAGGGGAGGTGAAGGGTAGATGGTTGGAACAACTGAGTAGTTCCGAAAGAATGAAAGCTGTAACAGGAACTGGTTTTCAGGGGGAAAAATGCATCAGGCAGTAGACTGAGAGAAAGCAATGCCACATGCTGGGCATCACTGCGTGGCTGCCGTCACATGCCCTGACCTCTGCAACCCCTCCGTAGCCACCTGGTGCTGCATGCCAGACATGGGAACTCCTCTCGGGCTCTTCTGTATGGGAGTCACTGCTCCAGCTTTGGTAACACCCATCCTCTACCCCACCCCGAGACATGGCCCAAAATGCCACCTGCTCCCGCCTCCCAGGGCAGTCCCTCCCTCGCTCCCAGCCTTCATGACCCCTGGCTTGTCTCCACTGCAGCCCTTACCATTACTGCAGGAGCCATATCTGTACCAGTCTGCCCCTCCCTGCCCTACCACCCACGCCCTTCCTGTCCTCAGAAGGAGAGTCCTGGAAGATGGACTTCTGTCTCAGTCATCTCTATACTCTCACGGCTTGTGGAATAGGGCCAGCCACATAGAATAGTGTATAAATTTTGTTAACCTAAATAAAAGTTTCTACCATACCTAATGGATAAGGTCTCAAGAAACGCAGTTCTCGCAGTTGGTCAGACTACCAGGAAATTACATCTCAGTGCCTCTTCTTCCTCAAAACTGAGCTGTCAGTGGAAGCATGGACATGGATACTTGCTCTTTTATCCCTCAAGCCTGCGGTCCCCAACCCCCTGGCCATGAACCACTACCAGTCTGTAGCCTGTTACAAACTGGGCCACACAGCAGGAGGTGAGCGGCGGGCGCTCCCCATCACTAGCATCGGCGCATAAGCTCCGCCTCCTTTCAGGTCAGCAGCAGCATTGGATTCTCAGAGGAGCTCAAAACCTACTGTAAACTGTGCATGGAATGACCTAGGTTGCACGCTCCTTATGAGAATCTAATGCCTGATGATCTGAGGTGGAGCCGAGGAGGTGATGCTAGTGCTGGGGAGCAGCTGCAGATACAGATTATCATTAGCAGAGAGGTTTGCACAGTAAATGTAATGCGCTTGAATCATCCCGAAACCTTCCTCTTCCTCCCCCCCCCCATGGAAAAATTGTCTTCTGTGAAACCAGTCCCTGGTGCCAAAAAGGTTGGGGACCGCTGCCTTAAGCATTTCCCCAGGCAGAGCTGTGCAGGAGTGGGTCAGACAGATTCAAAGACATCGACTGTTCGAGTCTGGCACTGGGGACCACAAGAAAGCAAGGTCACTATACCTTGTGTCCCATTCCTCTTGTCTAGTATGGCTGCAACTGTTACTTCCATTCTTCCACGATTAGAAAACCTCTGGAGCTTAGGTATTAGCAGCTACCAAATATGTGGTTTATTATTTGTTGAGCACTAACCCCGTGCAGCACCCCAAGTGGGAATTACAGCAACAATACACAAGACTGTGCTCTAGGATAGTGGAGATTTTCATTTTGTATTGCATTCCTCAAACATTCTGGCAAAGGGGCCTGTGCTGACCTCCCCACGTTGGGACAGATTTCCTTACTGGGTAAGTCTCTGGGAAAATTCCTCTTCCCTGGGATGGAAATGTGACCCTGTGACTGGGCGTGCATTACAGCCAGGGGGTGCAGTGCACCTGCAGGGTCTCCCTCCCTCACACAGGGACTAGCCTGCCGCCTCTGCAAATCCACCCTGCTCAGGCTCTGCAGAACATCTGGGCCTCCTCCTACTGGCCACTGCGAAGGGCTGCGCACCTGCATGTGATTAGGACTCGGCAGACACCCATAGCCTACAGTCAGCGGCTGCACACTGGTGACACGTCGCAGTGGACAAGTTTCTACCAGATCAC
This sequence comes from Lepilemur ruficaudatus, assembly GCA_963574885.1. Lineage (NCBI taxonomy): Eukaryota > Metazoa > Chordata > Mammalia > Primates > Lepilemuridae > Lepilemur > Lepilemur ruficaudatus. The sequence goes on along the minus strand of CAUYRT010086967.1, from coordinate 86,666 downwards.
TGTTCTGAGCAGTTGTGTGGAGGGCTCCTAGGGCATAGGAGCACCACCCTCAGCGGAGTGGCACTCAGAGGCATCGTTACCCCACACACACACCGGCTTGAGAGTGAGCAGCCAGGCTCAGCCAGGACATCCCAGGGTCAGGGAGGGAGCAGAGCAGTCAGTCTTAGCCTCCTTGCTCTCATCAGCATTTGAGAAATTGGGTAAAACTTTAAATGCCACCCCTGACTTCCCTTTCTCCCTGTAACCATCCCTTCTCTACGGAATGTGTAATATTCTAACCACAGAATGCTGGGGTAAGTGAAGTGGAGACTGAAAAACAGGACAATGGAAAAATGGGCCAAGGACTGTTAGAAACGAAGCATGACAAGGCATGACACTTTTCGGTGGCAGGGCCGTAGAGCTTACACATTTATTGTACCTGCCAAATGAGTTACTCACAAGGGGAGCACAATTTTTCTTCCAGTGGAAGAGAGTCCTTTATTTAATCATATGAAATAACGGAGTGAATGAGCAGGGTGTCTTGATCTGTCTTTCAGCAGAGAGAGACAGTCACATGACTTCAGGTACTCACGTTAGCATGTGCTGCCATCTCTGTGACTAAAAGGTGGGTCACACTGGCAAGCTCCATATCCCAAAAGAGGTAATCCTGCTAACAAGTCATTAATGAGGGCAAGGCCCTGTCATCTTCCCACAACTGCTGCTTGCTGTCACTAGTCCTCTGTTAGAAATATTTAAGGAACAGATGAAATAGCTTTCCTCCTCATCTGTAGGAAAAAGTAGGTGTGAGAGCCAGATAGCCACAGAACCCCATGTGGCTGGTCCCATCCTGCCACGTCCAACTCGGTGTCACTAAGTACAGGATCTTTGCATTTGTCTCGAAGAGCAGTAAGCAAAAGTGTCCCATCAGATTTGCTGTAGGACTTTATTGGTTTCCCTGAAACATGTAATTGGCCCTGCAGAGGCCACTTATGCCTTGAGACTTCAGAGACATAACCGTGCAGCCTCCAGGGTGGGAGGGTTCCTGCTTTCTGGAGTGAGACAGGTCCTACAGCAGCCTTAAATGTATGAAAACAGAAAACCTCTCCGCTCAAACTGTGCTTGGAATGACAACGCTCACTCTCTGCAAGTTATAATGCTCATTTCACCAGGCGAAAATGCTTTCTGCTGCATCTTGGCGTCTTCTCCCCTGAACCCAGGTTTGTCGTTTACCTCCCTATGCGGTGACTTCATGCAGGCTGAGGCTACGCCCAACGCCCTGTGCAGTTTCACACCCTGGGGGCAGCAGCCCCGTGCCCAAGGCCACCGGCCCCACAGCTCCACATTCCAGAGCGAGCTATTTCAGGGGCACTGAGCAGCTCGAAGACCTGCCGCACAGTCACTCCTAATGCCTACCTGGTTGACTGCTATTCTTAATTGTTGAAGACTAGGATGAGACTAATGTGAAAAGCCCGAATAACAGAGGCTGAAAATTTTTTTCCTCTAGAGACCACTCAGGAGCAGTTTTATGAATAAAATATTTAATCAACTTGTCTGTACAAAATATTAAAATGGTTACTGAAGAGTATACAAGCATGTTTAACAAATATATACTGCTATATAATAGTCAAGAAAAATAGAGATCGCTGTTTTACAGGTCATTTACATTTCACTATGTACAATCTATTTAAATTTGAGAATACATATACACACGGGCTTATTCCTGCCCTTGAAGGGTGCCCTGCTAGCTGGCCTGGACACAGGCAACATCTCACAACGTCAGCTCACGCTCCCCAAATGGCCAGGCCAGGCAGCAGGGAGATGGCCCCACCTGCAGCCTGCAAGCCTCGGGGTTCTGCTCTGGCCAAACCAGAGCTGGAAGACTGCCGACAACGATTTCAGTTTGCATTAAATCAGTTTTTAAAATCTCCTCTCTTCCTCCATCTCCTTACTCCCAAGCCAAGCTGAGAAACAGTGGGTGTCATTGCAAAATGAAAGGGACTTCTAACCCCTGCCCCCAAATAATTAATTTTGTCTTTAGCTGCTGAGGGAATGGGGTATTACTTAGCCTTGATGGCATTGCCATCACTGCGACTTTTGCCGTTTCCTTAAAATCACAGTATTAGACTCAGATTAAATTTGCTTTTGAAGCCGCGGGCCATGCACCATGTGCAGAATTCTGCTGCCCGCCCAGGGCCTGCTCACAAGGCATCACTTTGGAAGCTGGTACAGGACCTCTGCAGTGAAAAGATCTTCTTCTTTATTTATACATTTAAAACAATTTTTTTAAAAAAACTTTTTCCAAACTTTTCAGGTCCCCTCTTGTCATCTGATGAAAGGGCGAGTTATAATTAGCATGTTAATCCTTGTAAAAAATGCATTAACTTTTCATGGGGTTGAAATACTTCCAGCTAAAAGATGTAAAGTGACTGAATTATGATTCTTTGTCAAAGAAAATATAAAAGCTGTTTGCATTACAGTATAAAGTGAAATACAAAAATAAAATGATTCTAAGGATGCTCATGTTTAATCCGTGCTCCGTCCGAGACAGAGAATGCCAGAGAAATCCCCTCTCAAGAGTCTCTCTTCCTGGCTTGGAACACTTGAGCACTTCTCAGCCAGAAAACACGCTTCATCCACACTTTCCTTCTCACTGAGCTGCACCAGCATTTTCTAAACAGCATGCTGCAGGCCCTGCCCCAGGACACAAGTCCTGCTGTGGGTGGCCCCTTGCTCAAGCCAGCCTGCTCACCCCAGCCAAGCAGCTGCTGCCCCAGGCTATGGGGGATCCAGGACACGTGTACACTGCGTGGCCTTGGCAGCCCTCGGTCACCCAGAGAGGGAAAGATGCAGACAAGGAAAGGCCCTCGACACACCTGGTCATTGGTCTTCAGACTCGCCCCACCGCAAAGTCCAAGTGAGGGCTGCCCACACCTGCGTGAGAGGTCTGTGTCTCCTCAGGACAACCTTGCAAACTGTAAAGCCAGGGACAAGTTGTGCCAGCTGCACCAACTCACTGGCCTGTGTGCTGTCCCTTCCTATCTTGCAGCCCAGGGAGCATCCTCAAGAGGTTAGCCCATGCACTTCTGATTGGTTCCTGTTTGCTTCTAATTCATCAGGACACCTGTGAACAAGGCTTACCCAGAAGTCTCGTCTCAGTCAGCTCAGCCGTGGTTCTAGATTCTGGCAGCCAAGTGTCTGGGTGGGGCCTAGATGCAGAGCAGGCATCTCTGTCCCGGTCTAGATGCAGTGACTCGGTGTGGTTGTTGCCACTGCGGGTCAGATGGAGCAGTGTGGATGTGACTACAAAGACAGCCACTTGCCCACCTCCTGCCCAGCCAAGTCTCCGGCCACCACTGTTTGCCAACAGCCCAAAAGGTAGTGAAACAGCAGTGCCAAAGCAAAGCAGCGGCCACGTCCTGGCCGGTCTGCACTGCCATGCTAGAAGGCAGATGCTAGAAGGCTCCTGCAGCATGTGCACAGGCAGGAGGAAGCAGGCCATCACCCACTGCCTGTGCTGCTCTGAGGATGTATTTGTACTTTTTTGGCAGCTGCAAGCATTACATGAAACACAGACTGATTTTTCAATAAGCTCACACCTACTTTTCAATGACTCCACCTGTCCTGGGCTGCTCTGCTAGAACTGCTGCTGCCGACACAAAGCCCCAACCCAAACTTTGTCCAGCCAAAGGCCTGTCACCAAGTTGCAGGCTGCAAGCCGAGCCCTGGCCAAGCATCCCTGGATGCTGGCCAGAGCCCACGCAGCAGCTTTTGAGCCCGTAGTCACCCACTGATGCACTAGGCCAACTTCCCACCCTCTTCCCTTGCAGCCTGTGTGCACACAGGTGTCTCCTCAGGCTGAGAAGGTGGCCCTCTCACCTATACCCTCCTCTGGGGTACCTATTTGTGAGATTCAAAGCTCCAGGCACAGACTAAAGTCCAGAATGGCACAAAGGGAGGAAGAACTCGGCTCCTGCCTAAAATGGTCAGGAGGTCCCAGGTACAAAAGCCCAAGCATCTGAAAAATTAGAAATAAACATCTTTTCTGACTCCTCGCTCCTTGTACTTCTTTATGTTAAACTCCACCACCACGTTCCAGACCATAAAAAGGAAGAGAGAGAGAAGCCCTTCTGATGCCTGCCCCAGGGCCACTCCCCTGGCAAGCTGGAACAGGACCTCAAACCCAGACACAGGCATGGCAGTGAGGTGGGTGAGGAAAGGCAGGGGCCTGGGGGAGCAGTCCACCCTGGGACAGGCTTGCTTGCCTTGTCCTTGGCCTCTGAGACAGTCCCAGGCCCCTGTCTGAGCTGCCAACAAGGCACAGTCCTTCCTCTCCTCTGCTGCCCCCGCAGAGGCACCAGCAGCAGGTGGGAGCCTTTTCCAAGTGCTTGGTCACAGACAAGCTCCACCCAAGTGTGGCTCTATCCACCCCTTGTGAGCCCAGGTGGAATCCGAGCTGCGTTAGCGATGCCCCTCACCCAGGGGGCACAAGGCAGCTCTTGGCTCTGGTAAGCTGAGCCCCGCCCCCAAGGTGCTGGCCTCCCCTGCACCTGCCAGGCCCCAGTTGGAAATCGAAGCAACGTCCATGAAGCACTGACAGAGCTGGAACTAAAATGGACGGACACACACACACACACAGGCAAGAGCTGCGACACCTATGAGATGTGACTCTGGGCCTGGGATTGGGAGGGACCTTTTCCAGAAGCAGTCACATTTGCTGAGCCTGTGAAGTGGCTGAGTGGGCCTCTGGGCAGAGCAGAATCCTAGAACCTTGGGACGGGAGAGATCCACATGGTACAGGGGCAGAAGTGGATGCTCCAGAGGCAGGTGACTGTCCAGACTCGCCTCAGACCTCTCAGGACACGTGCAGTGGAGTCCTGGCACCCAGGTGGCCTCCCTCCAGGTGGGCACAGGCCGTGCTGGGGGACAGTTCCCTCTGGACATGCTAAGTCCATAGTGGGCTCTGACTCTAGGGTGACTCTGACACACCAGCCCCCAGAGGGATCTGGCTACTTCCCACTCACTCCCAAAGTGTGACAACTGTCGTCTGCCATCTACATCTTCTCCTCCCTTCCCAACCCAGACACTTTCTGAGGAGCAAAGGCAGCCCCTGGCTCCCCCTGGCAGGCTGTGGCTATTGCTTTCAAGAGCCTCTAGCCTTCCGTCCCACTGGCCATCTGATCGAGGCCTGCTGGCCCACAGCCCACCTAGTGGGCCCTGCTTGCCAGGCTGGGGAGAGGTTGCAGCCCCAAGTTGCCATGCTCTCATGAGAACCAACAAGGCCCCCCGACGACATCTGGGCCCAGAGACAGCTGCGGCACTTTCTCTTCCTTTCACTGGATTTTTTGGAGACCAGATTCAAGTAAGGGAAGAGTTCGACCTCGTCTGTGCACAAGCTACTCTTGCAAAGAATTCCATTTTTCTGCCTGAAAATTCAGTCTACAAACCCTAGTTGTTTTCTGCTGTGAGTTGGAATGAAACTGCCGACAAGATATGTGCCATGCATGATTTGAATTACACTCCAGCCCGTCCACAGTACCCTCTTCAGTGCCACGGCAGAGCTCTGGCTGCTGCCAACAGCATGAGAGCTGCCAGGGAGCAGTGACTGGCCTGGACTTGGTGGATTTTGGACCACACAGTGCCTGCCTCTTAGCAAGAAAATGCCAGGAGAGCACAGTGAAGAGGACCGTTGATACATGGAATGAGCACAGCTCAAGCCTGGCTGCCCCAAACTGAGATGACAAAGCCTGCCACCCTCTCCAGAAGCCTAGCTGCTTGGAAAGCCGGCATCCGACAAGGCAAGCGCTCGGGCATCAGTGGACATGCCCGCCTGCCAGTGTAGCGATCTCCCTTAACTTGAAAGCGCTGGATTTAAGCAGCAGTGACCAGACTGTCTTGGTGTTTGGCAGATCCAGCACCAGCCCCACTTGGGCCCCAACGGGCCTGTGCCAAGCTCCCTAGGCAGGAATGCCAGGCCTCACAACCCCACTCACCAGAAGGGAAGATTGGCTCAAATGATCTCAACTGGTAGTGCACACTTCTCCCCCAAAATGGAAAAGTCTATTTACTTTAGGAGGGAGAATTTGGTGACTGCAGGTCAGAGCGGGGGGGTGCGGGGCCCTGCCTTCACTCACAGTCCCTGCTTGTCAGCTGTCCCACCCATGGTGACTAGGGATTCCAGCTGAGGACGCAAGGCTTGCCATGCCAGGCTTGCGCTGCTCCCCGCTAACTAGAAGACAGAGAACGCAGGTGCTGTGCTGGCAGAACTAGTGTAACCACATCTTAGCAGCAAAAACCTGTCTGCCCCACATGTGGTGGCCCTTTTGCTGTCATTTTCAGGCAGTGAACTGCATCCTCTGCATTCACTAGGGAATGGACTTGGAGATGTTGAGGACTGGGCAGAGCTGGCAGGTGCACCCTGGCCCATGGGGGCTCCAGAGGAAACCTGAAAGACACTCCTTTCATTCCACAGGAGGAACTGTCACTGTCTGAGGACAGTACCCCTCTCCTCCCCTCCCCAGGGTGCAGCCTAGACTCAAGATACAAGGAGACACCTACTTCCCACATCGCTTGCAACATACGTTAGAAGGAAGTCATCAGAAGGAAACAGGGAAAATGGGCATTTTTTTCCCTACCATAAAAATCTCAGGCTAAATCAAGACATTTCTTCCAAAAAAAATTGTTTTTCCTAGTCACTAAAAATTATCAAAATGTTTGCATTTCTCCAAAGATATTAAATACCCTAGAATTTCTTCAAAATAATGTTTAACTGTAGCTTTTCATTAACTTCCCTTCTAAACCTACTAATAATACAACTTTTACCACTTTAGTGCCATTTTTAAAATTCTTCATTATTACAAGTTTCATTTAGAAAACAAGAGTGAGACTTCTCTGGCAAAATACACAAATTTGGGAATCATCTTTGCCCAGTCACTAAAATCAGATGGGATTGCACCAGAACAGCCCTTTTGGATACTTTTAAAAATTTTAACCTGAAGAGACTGTTCTGTTTTCGGGTTATTTACAGCTGCTCACATGGAGCCAAAGAATATAAAGTCATCTTATGAGAGGGGGAAATCTTAATTTTAAGAATAATTTATACGTGTTTTTTTCCTTCTAGGAGAATTTTACAGGATAAAAAGGATTCAGATGAGACTCTTAAATAAACCGGCTCTATCTAAATCTTTAGTCTCTCTCTCTCTCCTCTGTCTCAAGAGTGTCATAACTGATAATTAAAATGTGTATGAATTGTCCCAGACCTTAGCATCTAAGACAAGGGAGGAGTTAATGCCCCTCCAGGACCCTGAAGGAGAAAGCCCAGCACATCACACAGAAGCACCCAGGAGAGCTACAGGAGTTTCCAAAGCAGCCCTCAGGCCCCCAGACCAGCCTGTTTCTCTTTCCTCTGCCAACCATTTACAACAGGCCACGAAGGAGTCAGATAAAACAGTGGGGGCTGCATGCTCCAGCTCACTTTCACATGGATAAAAAATCTGACCATCAGTAAGGCTCTTTGGGGTAAAATATGGAAACTGGGGTATAGGCTTCCACTTCCGCTTCCCCCACACCAGGGCTGTGCCCTTCTGAAGGCCAAGCAGGCTGAGGAGGGGAGGAGGCGAGCCTCCCTCCTGCTCTCGGGGTCTGGGTTGTGAGTTTAAGTCTGACAAAAGCACTTTTGTGTGGCTTCACTTCCCATTGCTATCACACTGCCAAAAATTACAGCAACAACACAGTGAGAGCATGTAGAAGCCCAGGCGGGCTTGACAGCTGAGCCCAAGCACGTGCCAGCCGTTCAGAGTATGCCATTTGGGGGCTGCGTCTACCTGGCAGACCAACCTGTGTCCTCTGCTGGAGCTGGCCTGAGGACACTCAAGCCCCGAGGCTTTGCCTGCTTCTTAGGAAAACCTCCCCGCAGGTCTCTAGGAAAAGCGGGAACTCCCCCCCTGCCCCTCCCCAGCCATTGCACTAACTTCCTCTTCAGCGACCCCAAGGCATGGCTACCACCTCCCTCTGCCCAGCTCCGGGGCTTCTGACCAGGCAGATCCCACCCCACTCCCAATGTCAAGTCAGATCAGACTCAGCAGTTTTCACTTCCCCCACGAAAGGAAAATATTCTTTCCACTTTCCACTTTCTAGATCATTTCCAATTGGAATTTATTAAAAGGGGCGGTGCTGACCCTTGCAGAGATCTGGGAAGCTCCGCAACACATTCTTTCAGACAAAACTTCCCTTGCAAAACTGAGGCAGGGGGCACGTCAAATTTTTAAAGTTAAAGAGAAAAGATGCGTTTGCACCGGTTTCTTCCCAGAGGAAATGGCCCCGCTGCAATGCAAACCCTCGGTCACAGAGGGCACCGGGAACTCAGCCACCCGCGCCCCGAAGAGGGGTGAGAGAAAATGCATTAGACTGCCCCTTTAGTTCACTCATTCTGGAGCCCCCAATTTCCCAACCCCTTTCTACCCTTTCTTCATTCCTGTTACTGTAACATCAACACAAACACCTTCCTCTCCCCAAACGGGGGCAGTGGGCGCAATGGCTATCTGTTTGCAAACACAAGGCCGGGACAGTAGCGGCAGGTCAGGTCTTCTCTTCCCCAGGCTTTCGGACGCTGTCCACGGTAAATGTGCGCACGAATGCACGAATGTGTGTGAGTGTGAACGTGTGCTCTCCCTCCTCCGTGAGGGCCGGGCCAGAGTCGGACGCGCACCCATGCTCGGTGCCAGGCTGGCCCGCTGCTGATCCTTAGCTGGGGTCCTCGGCGGCAAGGCTGCCCCCTCCCCAGCCCGCACGCTACCTGCAGCCGCACGCCTCCACCACCATGTCCTCGTACTGCTTGTAGACCACGTTGTTGGCGGCGTCGATGTACAGGATGCTGATGGGGCTGAGGCGCGCGGGCACGCAGCAGGAGGCCGGTGCCGCGTCGGGCGCCATGGAGTTGAGCAGGGTCTGGATGATGGCGTGGTTGGTGGGCTCGAGGTGGGAGCGCAGCGGGAAGTCGCAAACACCCTCGCAGTGGTACGCCTCGTAGTCTAGCGGCGCGATAATCCAGTCGTCCCAGCCCAGCTCCTTGAAATCCACGTGCAGCGGCTTGCGGCTACAGCGGCTCCGGCCCCTGCGCCCGTGGCCCCGGCCAGCGCCCCCGCCGCTGCCCTGCGCCGCCGCCCGCGTCCCCGCCAGCGCCGTCCTCCGCCGCCTGCGGCCACTGATGACTACCCTCGGCGACCCGATGCCAGGTCCCGGATCGGGCGGCGGCTCCGCGGCCAGAGCGGCCCCGAGCGCGCGGGCCTGAGCGCGGATCTCCCGGAACAGGCTCTCTTTCCTCTGCGAGCGGGAGGAGACGACGAGCAGCGCGCGCTCCTCCGCCACCACGCCGCCTCCGCCCCTCCAGCCGAAACCCAGCCGCTGCAATGCCAGCGGGCTCCGCGCCGGGCGGGCCACCGCGCGCAGCAAGAGGCAGAAGGCTCGGGGAGCGCGCGGCTCCCGGCGGTGGCGCCGCACTGCGTCCGCCACGTCGAACACTTCCCAGCGTGCGCCGTCCAGGGGCTCTGCGGCCCGCGAGTGCAGCAGGCGCGGTGATCGGGCAGCGCCCGGGCACGTGGACAGCAACAGCAGCGGCGGGGCAGTCGCGCTGCCAGGGCTCTGCTCCGGAGACCTGTGGCGCAACACACGCAGCTCAGCACCCACCACCTCGTCGGCGTCGGGAAGGTTGGACAAATGGAACAGGAAGCTCTGGCCCGTCTCGGCTGCCGATTCGTCTGCAGGGGACGGGCAGGGACAGAGAAAGAGCAAAGAGCAGAGTGAGAGCAAAGCCTGCACTCTGGGCCGCTGGACCTCCTACCTGCAAACGTCCCTGCCGCCTTCAATGTGGGAGTAAGGCCCGTTAGAGCCGGCGCCTGGCCTGCGTCTTGGCCACCGCCTGTAGGCTGCCAGCCTGGCCTAGAGCAAAGGGTGCGCTGGACCCGACTATTGGGACCCGGCTTTGGTTCAGTGAACCAAAAGTCCCGCCACCCGACAAGCCGACCAAGAGCGCACCCCCGCACCGGGGACCAAGACCTAAGGCCATTACAATTCTGCCGCCTGCCCCAGAGCCATGGGTTTGTGGGGACAGGGTCCGAAGTGTGCAGAAGGCCATAGTGAGCGCTTGGGAAATTGTGCGGCCCTTCCTGACGTCCGGAACTGTGTGGGGAGTGCTCGTTATTGCCCTGCTGAGCCCCCTGGAGAGCCGAGTCTAGCTGTTCGAAAACAGAAGATTCTTGTCCCCTGAAAAGACCTTCCTCTTCCGCTACCTCTGTTCCCCCAGCCCAGCCTGGACGTCCCTTCTGGCCGCCGTCTCCCTTAACAGGCTGGAGCCTGCAAGCCGTCCAGAAGGGGAGCGTGGCTTCAGAGTCCCTCTAGTCCGACCCGTCGCTTTTCTAAGGGCAACTGAGGCCCAGGTTGGGGCCAGGCTCGCCCAGGGGCTCACAGCAATGAGCTCTGCTGCTGGCGATCAGGAAACCCAGGCTCGGCCCCTCCCGGTGCTCCAGCGGCCTCCGAAGGAGGGGAAAGATGGCAAAGGAACGCGAGGAACCTCAGAAGGGCTGGGGGCGGCCTGAATGGCCTTGCTGCAGCTTCCAGGACCCGCCAGTCCCTTCGCGGGCACAGTCTTCCCTCTTCCCTCTGTTGTGACTTATCTCAAGCTTGGGGATTTTACTTCTGATTGTGGTCACTTTTTTTTTTTCCTTTTTGGGCTCAAGCAAAAAAAAAAAAAAGTTAAAATTCCACCAAGCAGCAGATAAGAGCTCCCTTTGAAGGAGGTCATATGGTTTCGTTTTGCCCCAAAGTCGGAGAGACTGTGCAGACTCCCCCCCACCAGTGGGGATTTGCCCACCAACCACCGACGCCAGGCCCTGATGCCTGAAGTCCGAGGTCTGGCCCTTACGTGGCCTCTGGGGACCTCAAGCAGCCTGCTCCAAGTTGAGGCTCAGGGTTGAGAAGGGGCAGGAGAGGCGCTGGGCAGGCGCTCCTCGCCCACCTTCTCCCCCGGGCTTGCGCCCGCACTCTCTCTGCGCTTCCCCTGCGGCCCCTCGGCCCCTCCTGGCTCCACCGGCCCTGCCACTGCATTGCCTCCACAAGGGCAAAAGGAGAGGTGGCCTCTCAGGCCTTGACACCCCAGGGGAGCTCCCCAGGAAAGGATTTATCTCCATCTGAGACCATGGTAGACTTGGCTGAAGCTAAGAAAAAGAGACTGGTGCCTCTGTCAGCTTAGGGTGCTGCACAGCCCCCTTCTGGAGCCTGGGAGCCCACGAAGACTGGGGCTCCCTATGAGGATCCCAGCATCCAGTCCCAGGGCCATGTCAGGCCCTCAGAGAATGCTTGAGTGTTCTAATGAACCATAGGGCCATCTGGACCCAGGATTTCCACTACCCAAAATAAAGCACTCTGTCCATAGATGGAGGATCTGGTCACTGCCCAGCCTCTGCCTGCTCTCCCAGGCCAGGACCTGAGATGCACAGGCTGCCAGTGGCTCCCAAGCAGGGTCCCCTTCAAACCAGTGCACTTATTTCCAGCCCTATACGCCTTTCTTTCCCTCCTGCCCTCCACGCTGGGTCTCTGGCTGGATGGAATTAAAGCTGAAATTACTTGCATTTCCTCCTGAAATTAGTTAAATTTTCTCTATCTGTCTGCTTTAATGATTTCAGTGGAGATTAATAAAATCCAGATGACACACAGCAACCACCACACGGCCTCACCCACATCCTACCTTTGGAGGGCCCCGGGCAGAGCAAGGTGGGGCGCTTGGTCTGAGAGAGGCCTGCATTCTTGCACGGTCTCCTGGCCTCTCCTCCCACGAAACCAGAGTTCCAGACCTCTGGCTCTCCCAGGGGCCCAGCACCAGACAGAGTCACCCATAGCTACACATTTGGCACACATGCAAGCCACCACCACCCAGACCAGCCTGCTGAGTAGGGCACACCTCATACCGGATGATGCCACCATCTTCTCCAGGGCATTTACTAGAGTCTGATGCTTGCCTCTGCCCCAGATTCTCTGGGCTTCCCCCAATTTGTGCAGCCCCCAGGAGAGTGGGAGATGCGGAAACTGCGGCAACGAAGCAGCCGCCGCCATCCCCGCAGTCCCTCTCGGCGAGACGCGAGTCCCAACTCCTGCCCGCCTTTCTTCTCCGAGGGCTCTGAGCCTGGGGCCACTCCAGACCCTTCCCCAAGAAGTGAATCTTGGACTCAGCCTGCCTCCTCGAAAGGACCCGCCACCCGACAAAGCCGGGGCAACCTCGCAGCGGGGACCCGCTCAGCGCTCTGGGGCCCGGCCCCGCGAGCTGCCGCGACTCACGCCACAGTCCAGGCGCAGCGGGTTCGGGTGCGTTGGCCTCGGCCAAGTTTCCTTCTAACACCTGAGGCTGGGATGTGCGGGGTCACCGTCCAGAATGGAATGGAGCAGTGGCACGGCTCCGGGGGTGGTCTCAGCCCAGGACCGGACGGGATGGGCGGGCACAGAAGAGGCGTAAGTACCTTGGGTCGCCTGGTCTGCGAAGCCGGTGATTGTGTCCGCCCGGCCGTGGCCTGAGACGGAGACGGTGGCTGCCCCGGCCGAAGCCCGCCCGGCCAGGCTCCGGTAAAGCGACATCATGAAGTGGTGCGGCACCACCGAGCCGTTCCTGAAGCCTGAGCCGGCGGCGCGGCGCGCAGCGCGGGCCCCGGGAACCACGGCGGCCGGGACAGCCGAGACGCCTGCAGCCGGGGCGAGGGTCCGCTCGCCGCCGCCGCCCCCCGGGCTCCGGGCCGGCCCAGCTCCCGCCGCTCGCAGCACTGCGGCCGCTTCCAGCCCGTCGCGGGGGCGGCAGGCACTCAGCAGCCAGAGGCACAGCGCGGCGGCGGCACTCAGGTCCATGGGCTCCGTGGGCCGGGAGGGCGGGCGGCGAGGGCTCCGCGGCTCCAGGAAGTCCCCCGGCGCCTTTTGAACATAGTGTTTAATAATGGGGGAAGTGTGCGCAGCCAGCCGCGGCCCCCCCCTTCCTTTCCCACCCCACCCCGCCCAACGCCCGGAGCAGCGCCCCCTGCTGAACACTTCGGCGGCAGCGCTGCGCCCCCAACTCGGGCCCAGAGTGGAGTCCAGGGCAGGAGCCTCCTCCCCCCACCGCAACGCTTCGCCCCCACCTTCACCCAGCGATTGCCACCGGCCCGAGGCTCCCGCCTCAACCGGAGTTCCTGCTTCCATTCCCCGCGGCAATGCGAACCCCGCTTCGCCCGCGTTGCGCCCCGACACCAATGCGCCCTCCTTGGTTGGAGGCTTCGAGGCATCGCGCTTACCCGCCCAGCTGCCTCCCCACTCTTCTGCGGAGAAACACCCGCCCCTCCCCGCTTCTATTCTGCTAGTGCCAGGGACGCCAGAGGTGGGGCCGCGGAAGGGATCGCCCCTCCCGTGCGGCTCGCGCTGCGACCCGGTGGCTAGCGCGCACCGAGAGGCCACAGAGCTCTCGGGGCAGCCAGAAAGGCTCGTTGTCGATCACCGGGTCGGCGGTTCCCCACATTGACACAGCCCCCAAAGGATCGGAGCGGGCGGCTAGAGCAGGGGAGGAGGGCCACCGGGGAGGAAGAGAGAAAGAAACCCACGGCACGGGCCGCCTGTCAGAAAGGAAAGGTTTGGGAGCGGAATTTGCGCTTAAGCGGGAGCCAAGCTCTTAACGGAGCTCAGGAATTACTAAGGCAGCCCCGGGGCAAGGAGGGGACTCCCGCGCTTGGGTGCGCTGCCAGTTTGTGCCTGGAACTGGTGACCTTCCGCCCGCCTTCGGGGGTGGGGGCGGTTAGCTGAAACCCGCTACCGCATAAGTTAGGGAGCTACCAGAAACCGGGAGGACGGGCGACTAGGAGCCCTGGGGTGGCTCCCCCGTACTTCTTTCCGTCGCTGCGGTTATGGCACAGGCCTGGGTGAGTGGCCGGGACGGCTGGCGGAGATGGCGGAGCCCGCGGGCGCACTTGCGCGGGGGTCAGGGCAGTTGGTTCCGCAGCTGGCAGAGGGAGGTCCCGGAGGCCACATCTCTGGGGGGCGCGCAGGAGAGGGAGGTCGTCGGCGAGTGTCGGGGCAGCCAGGAGATTCCCTGAGTGCGAAAAACTTACAGTGGATCTAGGAGCCCGACGAACTCTGGAAGAAGGGCAGGCTCGTCCTTCTCATTTAAACTCGAACTCTAGACCAGCACAGTGCGTTGTGATCACTCTGAGCGGGTCATCAGTTTCAGCGCGATGCTGCCGGATTCACAGCCGCTCGCCGGGCTGCGCTGCACTCCGACCCACAGAAGACGCCCCGCCTGGAGCTCCCCTGAACCGCCGCTTCGTCCCAAGCGAACTCGGTCATCGCCCTCAGGGCCACCGTGCAGACGCGGCGCCTGCTCAGCTTGGGGCTTTGGACCACTTAATGCGAGGACCTTTGGGGGCTGGAAGGAGCGGCCTGGCGATCCAGTACTGGATCGATCAAGTAGGCCAAGGAGAAAGGCCTGAAATAAGCGGGAAGGGCGGACCCTGGGCCAGAGTTAGAGCTGCTGGCGCTGAGAATCTTTCCAGGGTCTTCCCCTGACCTGAACACGCGCGCCTGGGGATTCTGGATAACCAGTCTGCGTTAGCCCACTCTGCCTTTGGGACCAAAGTTGGAGAGTTGGCGACAAATCCATAGTCACGGATTTCCCTCTTTTGGTGCCCATACAAAGTGGCCCTGCAGGAACCGCACAGGCTGGCTGGCAGATCCCCACCAACCACCACACACAATGGCTGGCAGCAGGTCTCTGCTGGGCTCTGCTGTGCTACTCGGCCTCCTTTCCCCCTGCAGCCAGGAACACGCGGCCTTTTGGTGTTTTACAAATAAACTCGTCTATGATTTGTGCCAACACCCTGGAAACCCTGTGCTGAGGTCAACAGCACTAGTCCTAGATCTGGCGTTGATCACTAACAGCAAGTCTCACTTGCCTTGTCTTGGCTTCAGTTTCCTCAACTTTTTAAAGGAGAGAATAGAGGGGGTCCTGGCACAGCCGGTGACAAATAAATGTTTTGCTGATTACATGACAGCCCTGCCCTTAGGCCACCTTGGAGCTTAATAAGGTGTGAGTTGGCATCCCTGCACCCTTGCCATCCCTGTGGGAGCAGGCCACTTCGCTTCTTTGAGACCGAATTTCCTCATCTGTAAAATGGGAGAATTCTCAGCTCAGGAAGTTTGTGTGTGGCTGGGATAACAGACTGGCACAGAGGAGGCTCAGTAGCCTTGTCCCCAACCTCCAATGTATTCTGAGTGCCAAGGGTGATAATGGCAGAGAGAGAAGCAGCTTGTATACACTGGAAGGCTTTGCAGGAGGCATTCGGGGGAGCCTGATGCTGCCACGGCCACTGCCTGCCAACTGTGTGTGCTGAGTTCAACTCAACTTCACCCCCGTGTCTGGTCTGTACAGTAAGGGCACTCATTCATTCATTCAGTTATTTATCATCCTCCACCATTCGTTCCTTCTTTCAAGCAAATACTTGTTGCCAGTTACTCTTCCGTGTACTGTGGATTCAGCAATGCACAGGACGAACACATGGAGCTTTAGGATGGGCACAAGAGGCAACAAACATCAAGCATACAAATGTATGATATACTGTCAGAAGATTCAGAGTAAAGCAATGAGAAACCAGGGCCGGGGGGCTTCGTGATCAGCAGAGGACACATTGGCCCGTAAATAATGATGGCGCCCATTTTGTTATCTCCTGAACCCCAGCATCATGCCTGAGGCTTTCCACACCTCATGTCACTGCATTCTCACAACTATCCTATCCTGGGAGCTAGGTACTATTCCCATTTTATAGATGAGGAAAGTTGAGTCAAAGAAATTCAGCAACTTGCTCAGGGTCACTTGGTGAGTGGCAGAGTTGGCGACAGAGTGGAGTCACCAACCGTCTTTGCCCAACGTTTGGCTTTTCACTGCCTGTGGGGTATGGGGGTGTGAGGGGCTTTGGTTGGCTAACTCCCTCCCTCAACCCCAGAGGAGATGCAGAGTGTTCCTGCCTTTCCTCTCTGGCTCTCTGGAAAATTCTTGGCAAAGAAAGAACCTCTCAGGTCCAGGCAAAGACTATGAAGGTGCTACCTGGGAGACTCCTTCCTGCCACTGCCGTCAACTGGGAGCTAACAACACCTGCCATTGAAAACGCAGTCTGTCATGCCAGCTGCAGGGCCTACCCATGACCCAGGTCTCCAGATGCCCTTCCCAGGGCTTTCCGAGCACCACAACTGAGCATCCACCCACAGTGAAGATAGTGTCCTTGCTGGGGAAAAAGAAACGTGAGACAAAGAGCTCCCCATTGTCCCTGGCTCCATGAAGCTTGAGCTCTCTTGGTGGGCAGGTGGCCCTTGTTGGGCCCACAATCCCCACCTGGCCCAGCCCCACGGGAGGCTTCCTCTTGGGGGATGCAGGAAGCCTTTGGTTGGTGGCCTGGGCAGGAGAGAACTACAGCCCACGACCTGGAAACCTTGAAGCTGTGCTCTATGCTATGCTGCTAAGAGCATGGTCAGTAGAAGTTCCTCTGGCCTCTGTCTTACCCCAGGTGTTGCTGGAAACCTGCTGATGAGGCCCGGAGGCAGAGAGCTGGAGCAGAGAAGCTGGGAGAAACCTGGGGACTGGAAGTTCTAACTTCAGTTCTTCCGCCATCTGATGGCTGCCCGCCAACCCCTAGACCTCCAGACTCCAGCAGTCTCCTCCTCGGAGAGAGGAGGTGAGGTTGGTTCTAGCAGAGGAAGGCAGGGAAAGGGGGAAAGCAGTTGGCTGGGGGGAGGGTGGTGTTTCTTAATTGGGGTGAGGAGGGTGGTTCCCACATTCTTACCCCCAGATCCTTCCCTTGAGGAGCACTTTGTTGCTCACCCATCCCTTGAAGAAGCTATTTGCTTTCTCTGAACACCAAGCGCCTGATTCGTGCATAGAATCCCAGGATCTGAAAGGACCTTTTGGGTTATTTAGGCCAACTTTCCATGCCATGCCCCAATCATAACAAATTGCTCCTCGGGCTGTGCTTGCATACCTGCAGAGACAGGGAGCTCCCTATGCCAGGCAGCCTCTGATAGCTCTGAATGTGAGGAAGTTCTTTATACTGCTCAGTGAGAGCCACATCTCTCAGAGGCACCTTTGCTGTGGGGAGTTTCATGTCATGGGGAACCTGGAACACTGGATTGATGCCACTTAGGAAGTTAGTCTTGAATCCCACCAGCTGGAGCCACGTTGAGGTGACCTTCACAGAGGACCTTTAACAAGCCCAGCCACAGCCTGCTTAGCCTTGCTCAGGGTCTCCTGCCACCATACCCAGACACCTGGCCCCACATCTGATGACAAGAGAACCAGGAGGACCTTAGAGGTGAGCTGCTCTGCAGCCCACATTGTTCACTTGAGGAAGCCAAGTCCCCAGCAAGAAGTGATCAGCAGGCTGTCATTTGGCATCACAGCCACCTGTGATCCTGAGTCCCCGCTGTGATCCTGGGCCTCTGCTGTCTCTCACAGCCCCGAGGGGCTCATCTCCACTCTGCCCAGGTACCCTGTGGGTGAGGCATAATGCAGGCCACCCTCTGCCTGCCCACTGTGGGAGGCGCTGGGTCCCTGCAGCCATGCGCTAATTTGGAACATAAAACTGATGCCCCTGAGAGTCAATAGACCTGAAATCAAATTGTGCTTCCAACCTTGGGCAGCAAGTCCCTTACCCTTCCAGGCTTTAGACTCCCAAATGTGCAATGCAGTGAGGCTGACAGTCACATGCCCACTGCCATTTGATCTGGGTCTGCCAGTGAAAGGCGGGGAGAGCATAGGAGTTGCTCCACTTCCTGGGACCCAGCCAAGAGCATGTTCTCTGTCTGGACCCACTATAGCCTCTGGCCTCCTGACTCAGCGCTGGAGAGAGGGCAAGCGGTAAGGAGCCAGGGCCCTGGGTTGGGTCTTCCTGGGAGGGAGGGAGAAGGAAGGCAGTGACAACAGCCTGTAGAGTGTCTACCGCCATCCCCACATCTGGTGATGCCGATCTCCACTCAGTCCAGAGATGTGCTGCAAACGTCTCTGGAAGACAGACCTGAGGCAGTGAGGATGGGGAGATTCCAGTGGGCTCTGGCTCAGCCCTCGTAGAATGCCCAGGGCTGGACTTCCTTGAGCTTGAGGTATTTCCCCCACTCAACTCAGAGCTCCTGGGCCCCAGGTTACCCTGAGCAACAGCTCTGGCATCCACAGTGAGGTCAGCTGAAGCTGCGGCCCCAGGCCACTGGGCGTGGCTGGCCCCTGTGCCCCAGGCCACCGAGCAGGGGAGGGGAAGAACAGACAAGAAAAGAGAAGGGTGGCTTTTTTCCCAGAAGCCTTCCGAAGGGGACATCTCGGAGCCCTTGCGTTTGGGACAAAAGGGGGCGGGCTGGCAGACACTGCCATCTTCTGGTCACTGGTTGTAACAGCGTCACTGTGTGGCTGAAGTCCCTGCCTGCTGGAATGACCAAGACCTGGTTAGTCAGGGAGAAGACTGAGAAACCAGTGCTCCGAGCCTCTGTGGGTGAACAAGCTCACCTGGGGCTGCAAGGTGTCCTGGGAGATGGGGGTGCGAGGACCACATGTCCCCACTGAGATCAGGAAAAAGACTACAGTATGAGGTCATGGTAAAGACGTGGTTTCCAAAGCACTTTTGCCATGCACTAGCTTTGTGACCTTTATCAGGTTAATTAACCTCTGTCATCCTCTGTCTCCTTGGCTTTAAATGGGGACAGGGCTCCCTATCAGGATGTGCCAGAGAGTAAATGAAATCAAGCAGGGAATGTCCTTACCACAGTGTCTCAGTAAAGGGTGGTGTTTACTGCTATCCGGGGAAATCCTGGCTTCTCAGTATGGCCACTGTCTTTGAGGCATTGCCCCTCCGTGGCCTTGCCCATCATGAATTTCAGTTTTCTGAATGTTGTGGAGTTGTGTCTCCATCACATTTTCTTGGAGACCTCTGTGGACACATAAGATTTCAAACAACAACAACTTTTGAAATAACAGCTGCTGACACTTTGTGCAAGAATTTGGAATGCCCAGTCCTCCGATGTTGCTCAGCTGGAGCTCAGGGTTTCTGTTCTAAACACACAGTTATGAGGGGACCAAACTGTCTTCAGCCTGGGAAGGTAGAGGCTGGCAGGAGCAGAGGCAGGGTTGGCGGAACCAGAAGATGTGTCCCCAGGCTGGATGTGAGAATTGCACCCACCCCTGAGGATGAGGACAGTGTCAGCGGAGTGTTGATCGGGGGGACATCCCGGGGCTGACTGCTGGTGTCTTGGGGTTAGGTGGGCTGTCTCGGGTCTTCTGGCCCATGCGGCAAAGGCTTTTTGACTAAGGGTGGGATACAGGGGGTGGGCAGGGAGGGAAACCCATGTAGATAAAAGACATAGTTGGAACAACTAGGAAAATTGGTGCATGGATTGGGTATTAGAGGATGGTGTTGTATCAATGTCAGATTTCCTGAGTATGATCATTGTATTGTGTGATGTAGGAGAATGCTTTTGTTTCAAAGAGGTACATGCTGAAGTGTTCAGAATGAAGTGTTATGATGTCTACAACTAACTCTTAAATGTTTCAGGAAAAAACCCACAAAGAACCATAGGGAGACAGAGAGAGGATAGAGCAAATGTGGCAGTGTTGACAGCTGGGCAGGGCACGTGTGGTGCACAGCCCAGACCCGCTCTCAGGGCCAGAGGTGCTCCAGGACCAAAGTGCTTACTCGGTGGCTGCTGGGAATGCTGGCAGCCTACACCTCTGCTCAGCCCTCCCCGGAAAGAGGTTAGCTGCAGGGAGCTGCAGCACCCAAGCACAGGTCGAGGTGGAGTGTAGTGGCCCACCACTTTGTCCTAATTCAGGATGACCTGGAAGGGCCACCCCGGCTGGGGAGCGCCACCCACGATGGGCTGGGGCCTCTGCCGTGACTGCAGATTGCATCCCTTGCATCCTAGGCAGTGAGCTCTGCCCAGCCCGGCTTCCCCACAAGCCCCAGGTGATGCCCAATCAACTTCCTGCCAGTCTCCACCGCAGCAGCGCCCCCACCCGTGGGAATAGGGGAAGAGTTCACAGACGTGCTTAGTAACCCTTCAACTTTTCTGTGCATTTGAAACTCTTTCAAAATAAAAAGGGGGAAAATAATTAAAAGACCAATTGGATAATATTTAACAAAATGAGCTAGTAACTTTCATATACAAAGTATTCTTACAAATCAACAAGAAAAAGACAAATGGGGTGATTTTTTTCAATGTGCCAAAGAAACACAAAGAAACATTAGAAGACCAACAGACAGGTAAAAATATGTTCAATCTTACCTGTAATCATAGAAATGTATTTCTAAAACAAGAAATAGCATTTTTCACTTACCATATTTGCCGGGATTTAAGAAAACGCATGGGGCTGGCGAGGTTTGGGCAAGGTGGGCTCCGCGCAGCTTTCATGAGCTCAGTTCGGTAGGACACGGATAGCAAACACGTTAGATGTGTCCCGGCCCTGTGCTTCCAAGTCTGCCACCTTCGACAGTATCCGGAGTGGCTGCCTTTGTGGTGCCGCTGGCGGTGCTTCCAGGATCCATCCCAGCCCCTTGCCAACTCCTGCTGCCCTGTCACCTCCTGGACTTGGTGCCCTGTGTCCTGGGTGCCATCATCTGTATTTCGAAGGCTGTTTCCCCCAGAGCAGTGTGCAGGGCAGGCCGTGGGGGTTGGGGTGGGGCACCGTGGAGGAGCATACCAGAGCGGAACAGGACTTCAGGCTGGATGTTTCCTCTCAGTGATGCTCCGGCCCCCACCTTGCTCCTCACTGGCAAGACCCACTCGCCCACACTGCACTCAGATTTGAGCCCAGCGCTGTATTGAGGTCTCAAACCCCCTATGGCAACCATCCGCAGTAAAATCTGCTCTCACCCCATTAACTACTGTCCAGCTCTGGTTTTTCCCTGATGTCTCCTTATCTTCCTTGACTCTTCAGCAGCATTTGGCATTGCTGATCACATCCCGGTCCCCTTCCTGAAATTCTCTTTTCCCTTTATTCATTCTGTGAGTCCCCTCTTCTTGTTTAGGATAAAGAGTAAACTCTTCGACATGGCATACCAGGCTCTCCAAGAGCAGGCCCCTGCCGGCCCCTACCGCCTCCTCTCCCGGAAATAGCTCCCAAGCATGCTCTGCTTCTCTCAAGATACCTGGCTTTGTACTGCTGCCTAGAACACTCTTTATGTCTTCTCTTCCTCCTCCTCAATCATCCCTATTCCATATGGAGCAGTTTTTATGTCAAGCATTACGTCAGGACTTTACAACTGTTCCAGCAAGGGATCCATTGCAGAAAAACCCACTTAGAGTGGCTTAGGCATTCATGAAAGGAGAAGTTCAGAGAAAGTGTCCAGGGCTGGTATGGAAGTTCATATTCCATCAGGTCCCCAAGTTCTTCCATCCTTAATGTGTAGGCCCCAAACTCATATTTGTGCCTCATGTTCACAATATAGCTGCTGTGTCTCCAGCATGCTCTCCTCTTTTCATATAGAAGACAAGAAAAGGGTAAAGATTTTTCTCCTAGCAAAGTAAACTCTTCAGAGGGCCTTCTGTATATGTGGCTGGCCCCTTCTAACAACAAGGAAACACGAGTGTTTTACCTTTCCAGCCTCCATGGTAATAAAAAGCAGGAATAAGGGGGTTGTGAATGGCTTTGGGTTAGCTAATCTACAATGCCTGCCATGCATTTCATCTCGGTTCAGCCACATTTTATCTCACTTAATTCACAGCAGTGTTAAGAATGAAAGGTTTCTATTATGTCCATTGCACTAATGAGAAAAACTAAGGCTCAAAGAGGTAATACTCACTTTTCATGACCTGGGTCTGGTACCATCTCCTTCTGGAAGAATTCTTTGTGTATGCCAACCCCAGGCTGACTTAGTTATGTGTCCACCACTGTGCACCCATAGCCACCCTAGGCCTGCACCTTGTTGAAACCTCCAACTGTTCCAGAGTGGTCTGTGAACCCCCAGAGTGGGCTATGAGCCCCACTGGACAAGCCTGTGTCTCCTGTGTCTCCCAGGCCTGATGAGGTACTAGGCCCGGAGCTATGCCCATGAGCATTTGCTGAACGACAAGTCAGGTGGTGGCCCTGCTCCATGTGGAGATACCCAGACTCCTGGAGCTCTATGCATCACATTAGGGGACACAAGCAAATCAGCAGGTCCCTAGAAGACCCACCACACCAGAAACAAGGAAAATGTTGGTGCATGGTGCAGCCAGAGTTCAGAGCACCTCCCACGGGCTGCAGGTGTCTCTAACTGACTGCACGGCCCCTGAGGCCCAGCGGCTTTCCTGGGTGGAGACTGAGCCCTGCAGTGTTCCTCCCAGGGCACTGGGGAAGGGAGGAACAGAAAATCCTCTGCAATGTGGTTTGTGTTAGCGCAGCTTCAGCCATGGAAGGGGCTCCTCCAGTCAAGCAGGAAGCAGAAAATATCAGATTTAGATCCCACATTCCATGCATTGTATACAATTATGTGCTGAAGCCACATGGGACACGTGGGACCCACAGAAGCAGAAAATGGGATTGCTATCTAAGATGGGGTCACTCTTTCACAGGAAACCAGCTGTATTCTTGATTGGTATGCTGAGTCTCCCTGACGTGCACCCTGGGCAATCCTGGGGCCAGGGGTGAGTGAGCCAGTCTTAGTAGTTTACAAGGCATTGGTGACAATTCCATCAGCTCTCTCAATGATAGGGAGTCCCCTTCTTTAGAGCTCCCCACCTCTGCTTACCCCTGGAATGTAAGTACGTCCCTAGACCTTCCTAGGAGGGCTCACCCCAAGTCAGATTCAACAGCTTCCTTTCTACCCATAACATGCACATTAGTCTCCAGCCCAGGTTCACCTCCTGAGGTCCAGGGCCTTAGATCCAATCACCTCAATGTCCCCAGGCCCTCAAACACCACCTGTCAAAAACAGAACTCATCATCCCACCAAAAATGTGCTGCTTCTCCAGGTGCCCTGCCACAGAAAATGGTCCCACTGTCCAGCCACTCCCAGGAGCCAAACAATAGTGATATCTTAACTCCTGTCACCCATACTCTTTCGATTCCTGAGTCTTGACCAATTCTACCTCCTACGACTCTCACCTGCCCCCTCTTCCACCTGGGCAGCCATCACCCCTAGTCCACGCCACCATCATCTCCAGTCTGGACTGTCCTGCTCATCTACTTGCCCTCAGCACCACGTGCTCCAAACCCCTGTCCACAACTTAGCTGTCAGCCCACTCCTGTGTCCACAACCCTCCAACGGAGTCATGTTGGCAAAGCCCTAGGCTTGGTGCACAAGGCTCTCCAGGCTCTAGCTCCTGCTTCCCGCTTCACCATACTCCCTGATGTCCTTTTTTTGTCTCTAGATCTTCATGTACAATATTCACTCTACTCTACCCATCATTTCTTCAGGTTTTACCTTGGTCTTTGGCACCTTTAGGAAGCCTTTTCTGACCCCTAACCACTCCCCAAGTATAAGGGCGGAGAAGCCCATTGAAAGCAGCAAAAGTGCCTTGTTCACTGCGCATTCTTAGCAGCCAGCACATTGTGTCTGCTAGGCAAATGTTTGTGCAATAGTGACGGCTCAACCGGCTGGCACTACACCCAGACTCCTGGAATGCTGAAGCCCTTACTGTCTTCTGCTCAGACACCGAACTCCCTTTCTCTGAAGTGGGGCACGTCAATTTCAACAAGCCTGGGAGGACTATTTGCAACCACCAAACCTGCCCCCAGACAGGTTGGCAAGCAGGCAGAGCAGACAGCAGCTCTGGCCACAAATCTGAGCTCTTCCCTGCAGCCTCCACTGTGCTCCCTCCGAACTTTCATTCATTCAGCCATCCTTCCACTCATTATTGCTCATCCTGTCTGTAAACAAATTTGAAACAAACCCAATAAGGCATATGCATGCATTTGTTCGAGAGATACATTGAGGAAAGTCATGTTTCAAAATTTTTACTGTAGGATTTCTTCACTAAAATCAAATGCAGGCAATGATGTCAGTGATGATGATGATGGTGGTGGTTGGGAAGCTTAGGAAAGGTGGCCAACATCACCCTGTCATGAATTCTGGTGTGGTTAAGCCCAACTTCCTCAGCTCTTTGTCCCTGGGGCCCACTACAGAGAGAGCAGCAGAACAGGAGCAGCGATTTCTCCTGGCCCTGTTTCCAGACTCCGCGTTTCTTTTCCTGGGCTACTTTGGCAGGTGACACGACCTCTCTGTTCTTCACTCCATGGAGAGGTGAATCTATTATGAGAGGGTCTATTACATCTGCGAGCCTCTACACCTACGCCCCATTCAGAGGAGAACTAGCCCTTGGGCCGCATTGCCCTGGCCCAGCTGGGGACCCACAGGTGGCCAGGAGACCTCCACCCAGAGCTCTGACCACCACCAGGTAGTGGCTCTCTGAAGATCCTCTGTGGGGAGAGTACCTGCCAGGTACAGGGTGCACAGACAGTAGGAAGGAGAGGAACCCTGGAGAGAGGGCAGGGGAGGAAGCTGCAGGCGGCGAGTTCATGGGTGCACTCTGAGAGCACAGGCTGGGGCGGCGGCGTGTCGCGGTGCTTGTTCCCCGTGTGGCTCCAAAATTCCACGGGGCCTGGACAGAGTCCCAGCTTAGCAGATATTTGTTGACCGGCTGGATGAATGAAAAGGCCATGAGGGACGGAGGGAGTAGCTCTTTACTGGGACTAGCTGCAGAAACAGAGCCGAGTCCCGTCTGTCAGCAGGTCAACATTATGGCGCCGCAAACGCGCTGACTGCATGCCCCGCGTGCCAGGCCCCAGGCTAGGCGCTCTACAGGTGGTTGCGGGGGGCGCGGCTCAGCTCCTGGACGAGCCTGGGGACTGAGCTCGGGGACGCGGGGAGCGTAAGCAGACCGCTACCCTGCAGGGACAGCCCCCCGCGCTGCCTACCCCCGGCCACCAAAGGCGCCGCATTGCGCGGTCGCGACCGCCAGGGGGCGCGCTAGGGCGGCGAGAGGGGCGCGGCCGCCCGGAGCAGGGGGCGGAGACGCCGCGACGCCAGCGCTGCCGGGTCCCGTGACTGCACGCTCCGCCCGGAGCCGCGGCCGCCGCTATGCAGTCCCCGGCGGTGCTCGTCACTTCCAGGTGAGCCAGACCCCCTGTGCCCGGCGCCGGCCTCGGGCAGCTCGGGGTCCCGGGCACCCGGGCGGAGGGTCAGGCAGAGGCGGCCGCCCCCCCGCGGGTGTCTCTGGCCCGCACGGGTCTCCCCAGCGACCTCGGTAGTTTGTCCGGGCTGGGCCTCTGCAGGAGAGTTGGCGCGGCCCACCTCGGGTGTCCCCGTGTTCCAGATGGGGAAACTGAGGCCCCCGGGAGGATAAAGGGCTCACGCAAGACCCAGTGGGATGCCTGGGACTGGCCGGTTCTGTGCAGGCGGGCATAGAGGAGCCTCTATTCCCCTTACCTGTCTACGTGGGTTCTTTTCTTTGGGGCCGAAAGTTTACTTCTCCATCCTCTCAGCGCTCAGGTGTGCCAGCCCGGTGCTCACACTGGGACCAAGGTGACTCAGAGGAGCCCGGCCCTGGGGGAAGCCGTGCGGCGGTTGTTGGGGGGGGGGTGTAGATGCTAGGAGGGGGTCGTAAGTTCAGGTTGCCATGGGAACACAGAGCAGGGCAGGACCCCCGGCTTCCGGGAGGAGGCGAATGAGGATGAGTGGACGGTGACCAGGTGGAGGGGAGAGGCGAGGAAGAGGTGGCAGGTGCTCAAGGAGGCAGCTCAGGAGCCGTGCAGGTTAGAGCACAGGCCGCGCAAGGGCCGCGCTGATCCAGGCCTGGAGGACCCAGCACAGGTTGGATCCTGGGAAGGCTGGGAGGGTCATGGTTTTACTCTTCAACTCCGTTTTAAAAAGCTGTAAAGTGACTCACTTCAAGTGTTTTCATATACTCCACCCTTGTCCCCCTTACACAAAATCTTGGGCTAAGGTGCCAGTTTATTACATCATCGAATGTGGTACCCAGCCCAACTATTAGTCTTCCAGTTATCTGGAATTCAAGTCTAGAAAAGCATTCTTTTCGTAAGCCCTGATGTCAGAACCTGCTTGGTCTCTGCGTGATAGACCTCGGTTACAGGTTGCATCTTCATGGGCAGAAGAGATTTTCCTACTGTACACAGGTCACCTGCTCTCACTGAGCCTCAGTTTCCTTTTCTGCAAATTGAAGGATTAACACTGGTAGACAGCAACAGCAGCAGATGTCCCTCAGCCACATGGAGACAGATGGAGTGTGACTTTGGTGCTGGGTGCTTGGTAGGGCAGGTGAGTGGCTTCCCTCCATGCCCGACCTAGACACAGCTTGTTAACAGACAGGGAGGTGCGGGTGGCAGAGGCCCCGTGAGTCGTGGTCATTCCCAAGAGGCTTGCCTGCAGGGTGAGTGCAAATACCACGGCCTGGTGCGGGCTCTTCCCTGGAGGACCCCAGCTCCTGTTTCCAGCCCAGCCTCCTCCCACGTGATGTCACCACATGCACTCAGGCCTGTCTTCAGCCAGCAGGTGTTTATTAAGGGCCTTCTCTGTGCTGGTCTAGGTTCTAGGAGACAGCAGTGAGCCAAACCTGGAACTCCAGTGGGGACAGACGGACAGTAGGCCATATATAACATGTCAGGGATGGTAAATGCTGTGAAGGAAAATGAAACAGTAGGGGCCATAGAGTGCTAGGAGGAGCACATGTGTCTTACGCGGTGTGGTGGGGACATCTTTCTCGTAGAGTGGACCCTGGGAAGATCCCTGACAAGTTCCCTGCAGGAGATAGCCAGGAAAAAGAAATCTTGAAAAATGTGTACCCAGCTGTAAGGACAGCAGGAGCAGAGGTCCTGGGGCTGGCGAGGCTGCAGTGGAGTGAGTGGGGTGGGGGGGTGTTAGGTGACACAGTGGGACCAGGGGACAATCAGGAAAGGCCTTGTAGGCCATCGGATTTCATTCTGAGCATGATGAGACCTGGCTTCTGTTTTACACAGATCCTTGGGCTGCTGTGTTGAGCATGGGGTGTGGGGCTGGGTCAGAGGGCTGCAGGCAGAGGTGGCGGGGGGTCTCGCTGCGCCCTCGGTGGTTCACTCCTTGCAGGAATCCACACAGAGCCCCTGGGAGGTTGGCCCAGGGTGATGGCGGCCACGGAGGTGAGAAGGGTCTGTGTTCTGGATGTATTTCGAGGATTGAGTTTCCAGATTTGCTGCTGCTTGGATGTGGGATGTGAGGAGGAGGAAGAGGAGTCAGGAGTAACTGCAAGGCTCCTGTCCTAAGATGCTGAAAGATCAAAGTTGTTGTTTCCTGGGTGGGGAGACCAAACGGAGCAGATACGGGGGAAGGTGGGCATCGGTGTTTGTCTAGACATGCGGGTTTAAGAAGCTTGTTGACAGCCCAGTGGAGACATCAGGCAGGCAGCCTGAAGTCGGCCAGCTTTGAGGAGAGGACAATCTGGGCTGGAGAGAGGAATTTGGGAGCCATTGATTGGCCCGTAAATGGCATTTAATGCCTTGAACCTGGATGAGCTCCCCTGGGGAGGAGCATGTTGGGTGCCATTAGGGAACCATCCAGACAAGCTGAGCAGCAGTGGCCAGGAGGGGCAGGGAAGAGTGATGAGGAGTGAGGTGTCCCAGCAGCCCATGAAGGCAGAGCTTCACGGAGGGAGTGGCCGACTGCTGAAAGGCAGGCAACAGGGGCAGTGAGAACTCACCTTTGGATTTGACAACACAGAGATCACAGGTGACCTGGGTGCTGGCAGTTTGTTGCACGTTGAGGACAAAAGTCTGGTTGGAGGAGAGGAACCGGCGCCGGTGAATATGGGCCACTCGTTTGAGGAATTCCGCTGGAAAGGGGAGGAGGGAAACTGAGCGAGGGGAGTGTGGGGTCAGAGCCTGGCTTCTGTCCCAGGCAGGTCGGAGTGTGACTGTGTGCTGATGACAGCAGTCCAGTAAGGCCGGGAAATTGAGGGCGAGAAAGAGAGGGGAGAACTCAGAAGCCACATCCCTGAGTAGCCGAGAGGGGCTAGGGACGGGTGGCCTTAGGAGCAGCCAGTCTGTCCACAGTCCCCGGAGGGGACAGCGGATACGAGACAGGTGCGGGCTGAGTGGTGAATGTGATGGTGAAGCGCAGGATGTTTTCTCATGGTGCCTGGAGCAGCACAGAGACGCATCAGCATCACCTGGGAGCTTCTTAGAAATGCAGACTCTCCGGCCCACCTGCGGGACCAGACTTGGAACCCAAGAGGCTTGTACCCACAGCACAATTTGAGAAGCTTGATCTAGGGCACAGATGTGGGTCAAATCCTGCCCAACACACCCACATTTGTTTATGTATTGTCCGTAGCAGCTGCACCCGAGACCACATAGCCTACAAAGCCTAAAATATTTACTCTCTAGCCCTGTACAGAAGAAGTTTCCATAGGGGTTTAGGGAAAGGGGAGAGTGACTGGATCAGGCCCAGGAGCATCGGAAGCGCTAGAGGGTGATTCTTTGCTAAAACAAGGATGCGGCCACGCCAGGCCAAGTTCCCAGGCAAAGCATTGCTGATCCAGGGGCCACACTTTGGGAACCCCACATCTAGGGCAACTAGAGTTGCCAGGCCTGGTGTAGTGATAGCCTTGAAGTCTGGGGCCTTGAATTTCTGGTGGAACCAGGTGGCATGCTTGTGCTGTGTCTGTCCCCAGCCATGAGCTGTCTGGCACAGAGCAGGGGACTGGAGAAGCTGGCTTTTCCCAGGCCAGGTCAGCCCTGGGCTGTCGGGGAGCTGGGGCCTCAGCAGCGGGTTCCAGCAAGGGAATGGGACTCTGGGACAGGGAGGGATCGTGGAATGGAGGTTCTGGTGTGGTCAGAGAACTGTCAGACGTGAGCCCTGCCAGGGAGCTGGATCTTGGGAGATGCTGGCCGGGGGAGACCCGGGTCCCCTCCGTCCCCTTTTCACCCCAGGAGGCCCTCCCCTCCAACTCAGGCGACCTCTTCCTCATCACTTCACCCACCTGTGCTTCGTTTCCATAACGATTCTAAAGAAACGGTGCCTGGTGCTTTCTCGTGCCCTGTGAGAGGCCCCTGGGCTCTGGAGCGGCGCTGGGGATTGCACCCTGGTTCTACCTTATACCCACTGAAACCTTGGGTGAGCGACTCCCTTTGGGGCCCGTTTCCTTGCCTTCTAAGTGGGTCTGAGTAGCAGAGCTCCTTTGCAGGGCTGCTGGGCGGCAGCAGTCCCAGGCACAGGTGAGGTGCTCAGGCTGCATCTGCTGCGGGTTCTGTCCTCGGCGTTCAGCCTCGTCCTTTTCTCCTGTGCCGGTGATGGCAGCACTGTGTGCGGCGTAAGCCACAGGCACACACCGTCTGAGCGTGTTGTCATCTTGCTGCTGACAAGGAGCGCTGATTGGCTTGGGTGCCTTTTGCTTCGCAGCCTGCATCTGGCTCTCCTGCGCCCTTTGCCACCTGGTCAAGACCAGCCCGGGTCTGTATGAATGATCGTGCTCATTGCAGCCTGCACTGTGCGGTGGGGGGAATGTTCCTCAGGAGGACCATGTGCACAGTCCCTGGGTATGCACACACGCGGCACAAGGAGGCATGGTGTGTGGGCCTCCCCAGGGGGTGACAGCAGCATCTTGGTGACAGTGTCACATGCTTAGCGGGGGATGTGAGGAGTCTGTGCAGAAGGGGTGCTGGGGGAGCGCTCTGGTAATTCTGGAGAGGGAAGGGCCTTGCCCCAGGCACAAGTTTAAGCTCTAGAAGCTTCTCCCTGCCCAGGGCCTCAGCCCTTGTGTTCCCAAAGCTCTCTGCCCAGCACACAGCTGGTCCCACCTCGATGATCAGAGTGAGCGTGCTCATCATGTTCTGCCAGAGGCGTCGGTGTGGGGGACGTCAGTCTGCGCAGGTCTGTGTCACACCCTTATGTTTGATGAGGGATATGTCGGACATCTTTTCTCACTTCAGAGAAAATGCCCGATCACTTCTTTGCTCTCCGTACAGTTCAGTATGTTTGAATTCATTTAAAAATTTCCCAAGAGCCCTGGTATTCACCCGACATCTAGCACTCCAGAGGGAGAGGCATTGGCTGCCCGGAGGAGGCTGGGGAGGGCCCCACCGCTAGTGCCCTTCCTGTTTCCCCGTGGGAGTGCCCTGCCGCAGCTCCCTGCCTCTGGCCTGCTGGAGTTTCCTTCCTGTGTTGTCCACACAGACTCAGGTACTTCCGTTGGTCTGAGTAGATCATTGGGGAAGCCACCCCTGCCAGTTCTGCAAAGCTCACGAACACTCAGCTGTTTGTGATTTTCAGCAAGCCCCATCCTTCCCTGTTCAGCTGCTGGGAACGGACCATTTGTCCCTGAGCAGCCCAAAGGCAGGACCAAGCCTGGGGATTGGGAAGCCAGGCTTCATGAGGGGCTGGAGTGTGGTGGGACAGGTGGCCTGGAGCAGTGACCACCGAGGACCCAGAGGATGGCCAGCAGAGCAGCCTGGCACCCAGGCCTGCCAGGCCACTCCGAGATCCTGCCTGCGTTTCCCTTGAGAAGTTTGCCGACTTGAACCTCAGCTTCATTTGCCCTCTTTTCCTCTGGCAGGCGAGTTCAGAATGTCCACACAGGACTCGACCTGACTGTGCCCCAGCACCAGGAGGTGCGGGGCAGGATGATGGCCGGCCACGTGGAGTACCAGATCCTGGTGGTGACCCATCTGGCCACGTTCAAGTCGGCCAAGCACAAGCCCGAGGATGTCGTCCAGTTCTTGGTGAGCTGGGGGCTCTGGCCAGGATGCTCTGAGGGTGCCTGCAGTCCAGGTTGGCATACACACCTGCCCACCAGGCATGAGTAGCATCAGGGTGGGCAATTCTCTATCCACTGCTTGCTCAGGGGCTGGAGTGCCAGACCATGTCACATGATAGGGACACAAGAGTGAATCAGACACTATTAGTCCATGGGTGGCAAGCTTGTAAAGAGATGGGTACAGACAGTGACAGAAGTACATGGGGGTCCGGAGGTGTAGACAAGGGACATCTAACATCTAACCCACCCTGGGTAACAGATTCCAGAAACTTCACAGATGAGATGAGGGCTGAGCTGTGTTTTAAAGAGCACGTGGAGCTCAGCGGAAGAAGAGGGGAGAAGGGTGTCCCAGGCGGAGGGCACAGCCTAAGCAAAGGCACAGAGGCTGGAGACGGGTGTCTTGTGGGGAACTATGAGCAGTCCAGCATGGTCCTGGGATGGAGGGAGAGAGGAGGGGGTGACAGGCAGGAGCTGGGTCAGGGAGAGCGTGCGGGGCCTGGACCTGTCCTGCAGCCAAGGAGGAGTTTCAAGCAGGGTAGTGACATGGTCACATTTGCCTTTAACCAACCAGTCTGTTGGGAGCTTGGAGTTGAATTGGAAGGAACAGTCCCCAAGTGAGGGCCTGGAACAAGCCAGCAGTAGTTGGTATGGAAGAGAGAGAGAGAGTTAGAAATATTTACAACCACTGAGATAAAGAGTACCTATCTTTACCTAGGCAGATCTGAGGGGGCGTGTTGAGTGTGACGTGTCCACTTGATGGACCCATACATGAGGCTGGTGCTCTCAATGGAGTCAGGCCTAAGATGCAGGTTTGGGAGAGGTCAGCTTGGAGGTGATGCTAAAAGCTACTCTCGAGCCTGGAAGTGGATGCAGTTGCCCAAAGAATAGATGTGGCAGGTGGGGAGAAGGGCTGAGGAGGGAATCCTGAGGACACCAGCAGTCCCTTCAAGAAGAGGGAGTCTACAGGTGAGGCAGAGCGGGAGAACTGGGCAACAGTGAAGTCACAGGAGCTGAGGGAGGAGAGGGTGTCAAGAAGGGCTGAGATCATGACTTATCATTTACTGTTTGCCTTTTATAGAAAAAAGGCCGTGGTGCAGGGAACTAGAGAGACAGGCTATAGGATTATTAGGACAAGGTGAAATGAACTAGGGTCTCATGATTCAAAGGGGAGCAACCTGTTGCAGGCTTGCACACAGGCTAGCTCTGAATCTCCTGGCAGCCAGGATGAAAAGGGAATCAATGAATTGCATCGCTCTGGTGACCTATTGAAAGAGACACTAAATTTTAAGAAAAATTTATGGCACAGATCTTTCTTTAAGGGACATCCAGCAACATCATGGGAAGTGTCTGAAATAGCAGTGCTGTTTTTCATTTCATTGCTCCTGAGACCAGCTCTTGGCGAGAAACAAGGGGTGATGTTAAGGTTTGGTTCTGGGTCTGCGTTGCTCCTCAAGTAAATGACAGAAGCAAAAATCTCAACCACTGGAGGTTTATTAAGCCAAAGTTGAGGACACACCTGGGGAAAACATCAAGTGCAGATAAGCCGTGGCTATTCCCCCCGCCCCCGCCCCCCTGGAAGGGGAAGGTGGAACCTTCAGCATTTAAAAGGCTATAGAGAGAAAGAAAAAGGTGGGTGCTAGTAAGGCAAAAAGTGGCTGTGTTGTTGTGAGGCCCAGGAAATCTACATTTTACATAAAGTGAGGGGGACATTAGAAGGGAAAAGGGAAGTGAAGGAAATTTCAATTACGTAGATATCCCTGGGTAAATGGAAGAACATTTGATTATGTGTCTTCAGTTTTGTTACCTGTAAAGATAAACTTGTAATTCATTATTAATGTTATTAGTGTGGAATGGAGAGCAGGCTTTAGATCTAGGTGTTTGACATAGATACAATTTGCATGTCCTTGATTATGGGGGATCAGCAAGGAATTTCCTTAGTGAATGATCTGTGGGGCCAGCTCTTCACAGGTGCCTGAGCCCCTTACCTGCTGTTTTGCATAAGGAATTGGCGGGGCAGGCCCTGAGATTTTGATGTTCTGTTTACCCCCTGAGAATGGCTGTGCTCTGCAAGGCGGTTTGCAACTCCTGGTGATCTGACTTGACCTAGGCTGGAGCTCAGCGCTCCCATGCTTTCAGACAAGGAGAGTATTTGAGCTTGATGTTGCAGGGCAGGTGGACAGGCAGCATTCTGGGACCCTTGAGGAGCTCGAGGCCAGTCTGCTCTGTCCTGAGCAAAGGGCTGGTCTCACATGCGGGCATTCGTGAGGCTGTCATTAACAACTCCATGTGTCACACCCATGCCACTTTTTCCTAGTTTCTGGCACCCACGCCCTGTGAAGTCTGTATGTGTGTGTGCAGGGGCTTCTCATTTTGAAGTACTCACGAGGGGAAAGGAGAACTGCTTTATTCTCTATGGGATCTGATAGTGTAGCCCAAGGTTGTGTGCCCCAAGCCTGAAATCTCTTTGAAGTTTCATGATTTAGCTAAAAGAATTAGTGAGCATTTTGTATCTACTCCTTAAAGGGGCATGTATGTTTTAATATACATATGTATTTAATTGCTAACCATGGAGTAAAAGCGGCCCCAGGCAGGGAAGCTGTAGCGGAGGTTTTGCAGGCATGCACACGCTTATGTTAGGAGCTGTCTGCCCCATGCCTGGGCACCAGATGAGTGTGAGTTCCCACCCTCAGCTCCTTCTGCCCTTAGTGTCCCTCACTTGGCCACTTCTGGTTGCTGGTGCAGGTAGCCACCTGAGAAGCCCTGGCTGTAACACTGATGGATGTGGGCCCTGCATGGGGTGAGAGCCCAGCCTCACAGCTCCCAGCCCTCATACTGCCAGAGCCTTGGGGATCATGGCTCCCAGCACCCGGGACTGGCTGGTCTGTGGGCCAAGACTGTGTGGAACAGTCTGGCCAGCAGGGGGCGCTCGGCCCCCATCACGGCCTGCCCTGCCTACCTGGCTGGAGTCACCAGCTCTTCCAGACAGCCCGGGTTGGAGCCTGTGTTACCAGCCACTTTGTGAGAGGGTCCTCCTTCCTCTCCTGAGAGCTGTTCTCAGGAAAGCTCCAGCAGCAGCCCCCTATCCCAGATGACTCCCCATTGAGGGGGTTCTGGAGTCCCCCAGTCACCTTCTGGTGTCTGTAACCTTCACAGGCGGAGGGTTCTGGGTCGCGTTGCTGGTGAGCCACATGCGACACTCCAGTGGTGTGCGGGGTGCAGCCTAGGCCTGGCAGCGGCCCAGCTTCACCCTCGACGCTCCACAGAGTCGGGGAGACAGGCGCAGCTATGGGGAAAGCACAGAGGAGCCCGGTGCTGAGGGTGGACGCCAGGCTGGTGGCGTGTGCATAGCACAGGGGACTCTTCTGTGAGCACCCACACGTGGTTACAGACCATGGCGATGGCACTGAACCTGCCGTGCTGTCTCAGGAGACCGAGAGCCTGTTGGGATGTCCCCATATGGAGCATACATGCAGCGGGAGCTTGATGAGTGAGTGAGTGGAGACTTAGCTGCCTAAGAGTTGTGGGGAGAGATTGAGCAGGAGGTGTGGTCACCTCCTCCTGGCTGCAGCAGAGCCCCAGCCTGCTTCACCCAGGTTCTGGCATGCAGAGGGGCCCCGGCTGACGGCAGGGCAGGCAGCCAGCATCCGCAAATTCTACCTCCACTGCTTGCATGGACTGGCCCTGCCCAAGGCTGCAGTTGGTTCATGGGAGAGTGATCAAAAGGTCTGTGCTGAGAAAAGGTGACTCACAGTGTTGCAGGAAGATGACCTGGCCACCGGCCAGATGGTGAGATCACCCTGCTGATGCATTGGAAGCCTGGCATGGAGGCAGCAGCTGTGGTCACCCGCCGGCCAGGCAGGGGTCCCTGTGTCAAAAGTATCTACTGGGGATGTGAGAGTGCCCGGAGTAGCAGCATTATTGCATCTTCGGGCCATTAAGACATTTGTAACTGAGCCTACCGTTTACTAGGAGGGTTAAGGACCAGAGCCTGAGGCAGGGAGATAGTACACTTCCTGTGGCCGGGTGCCGCCTCCGAACTCCGGCTGGGGGGAACGGATTGCCCCCTCTCGCTCTTCACTGAGAAAACCACATGCTCCTCTCATTCCAGGTCTCCAAAAAGTACAGCGAGATTGAGGAGTTTTACCAGAAACTGAGCAGTCGTTATGCAACAGCCAGCCTCCCCCCGCTCCCCA
Source organism: Lepilemur ruficaudatus (assembly GCA_963574885.1). Lineage (NCBI taxonomy): Eukaryota > Metazoa > Chordata > Mammalia > Primates > Lepilemuridae > Lepilemur > Lepilemur ruficaudatus. The sequence continues at coordinate 51,747 of CAUYRT010086967.1, read as the reverse complement.
GGAAGGTCCTGTTTGTTGGGGAGTCTGACATCCGGGAAAGGAGAGCCGTGTTCAATGACATTCTGCGCTGTGTCTCCAAGGATGCCGAGTTGGCAGGCAGCCCAGAGCTGCTAGAATTCTTAGGTACCCGAGGCTCTGTCCTGAGTCCCTGAGGTCTCCCCAGCCCAGAACTGGCCTCGCTGCCCTGGCCCAGGGTGGGGGCGGGTCCACAGCTGCCCTCTGCAGCCGGGCAGTTTCAGCCAGGCTGTTGAGGCAGGTGGGCCTTACCGACATCCCTGGGCCGGATGGTGGGCAGGGACCAACCCTCAAGGGACTGACCGTCCAGGGTGAGATGGGGCTCACAAGGGGGTGTCTCCATGGTGTGACCCTCCCCCTGGCCTTCCTGGTCAGCCCCATCCCTAGAGCTTCCCTGACCCATAATCACACACACACATACCCGTCGCCTCCTGCCACCCGGCCCTGGGGAGAGTCGAGGGCACACCTCCAGACTGAGGCACAGCCCCACGGATCCAGCACCCCACCTCAGTGACGGGGACGGGCCCTTCCCATCGGTGTCCCACCCCTCTTCTCTTTGCAGTTTTCTCATCTGTAAGATGGGGCTAGCCTGGCTGACGGATGGCAGTGAAATTAAGTGAGCTCATACCTGTGAAACGCTTAGAACAGAGGCCACCACATGTAAATGGTGGCTAAAGTCACAGCCCCACCCCTCGGCACACCCAGAACCCCCAGGCGGGTCCCCCAGTCTGGCCCAGATGCTGCCAGGGCAGGCCGGGTTCCCCTGTGCCCGCAGGGTGGACTCTCACCCCTGACCTCTCCCCTCCTTGGATCAGATCAGTCTGTTCAGCTTTAACTCTTTTCCCAACTACTGTGAATCTCCTAGTTCCACAAAGCAGAAGGGAATTTTGCAAAACAAAAGTTGATGACAAATAAACTAATGGGAAAAAAAAGTGACGGGTGGGGAATAAAGAGCAAAGCCAGGGAATGTGCAGAAGGCCTGGGACTCTTATGTCCCCCCACGGGTCGAGGGTCCCTGAGATGTCAAGATGTCTTGGCGCCCCTGTCGTGCAGAAGCAGCATGGGGTGTATGCGGCAACCTCCCCAGCCACACTGGGCCTCAGTTTTCTCATCTCTTAAATGGAGGGACAGTTAGGGTCTCATTCATAGCGTTTTGTAATATTAAATGTAAAATGCATATTCCATGAGACTTATTACATGAAATTGAAGGTTGTTGAGATTTTGACTGGTATTTCCTATTTGTCCAAATATTAGAACAGCATAATACACAACATAGTCATCATCACACAGTGTATCCTGTATCCTGGACACTCTAAGTTCTTTACCTACAATGTGATTTTTTAAAAAGTTGATGCTGTCAAATAAACTACCTAGTAACTGTTTGGATAGAGATGAACAAGTAATCAACCCACGCTTCTCAAACTGCTGTGGGGGAGGACTGGCATTCTCATCCCCAGCCTGTCACAGACGGATACTGTCACGAATACAGAATCACATGCTGGGATGTGATGATGATGCCAGGCAGCTACGGAAGTTTCTCTGGATGCCTTTCTGTACTTCTGTCCACTCATCGTGGACACCTGTCTGCGACTACACTTTGAGAAGCACGGGTCTAAGCCAGTTTGTAATGGAGTGATCACAATTTATTCTGGAATCTTCCATGTGCTCACTGTGTACATGCATTGAGTTCACGGTCTCTGTCCATGGTTGGACTGGCAGAGCCCCTTGCCGTGCCTCACAGCTGTGATGTGGTCCTGGATGTGTTGGTTCTTTTTGAATCGCCCTGTGTGCTGGCTGTCCCACGACTAGCCCAGTGGAGGTGGGCTCGGCCGTCCTGCGGTGCAGACGGGCTCTGGGCTACAGAGGTTCCAGAACCCCTGCCTCTGTCTTGCCCTGAAGCTCTGTCTTGTGACCACTCCATCAGCCCTTGGAGGGCTGCAGCAGGCACTTGGCTGCCCTTGGAATGGTGGTCGCCTCCCATCCATGCAGACTTGCCATCCTGGCTCAGGGCAAAGTTTGGTCCCAAGAAAATGCAGGAAGCCCTCGGCCTCAAATCCTGGGTGCAGTGTGGCAAGGCCTCCTCTGCCTCTCGGCTGGGTGTGAAGTCCCTTCTTTTCTGTCTTCCTCTACAGGCACCAGATCCCCAGGGGCTGCGGGTCTCACCAGCAGAGATTCTTCAGTCCTGAGTGACACACACGGCCAGGCAGGGGACGATGAGGAGGCTTTTGACTTCTTTGAGCAGCAAGACCGAGTGGCGGGTGAGGGTCCGCCCACCCTGGGCCTGAAGGACAAAGATGCCGAGAAGTCCCTGGAGGAAGAGGAGGAAGATGAGGAGGTGCTGGATCCTCTGGGCATCATGCGGTAGGTCTCCCATTGTCGAGAGGGCCCCTTCTGCCTATCCCGGGCTTTTTGGAGATGACTCCTTCCTCTCTCTTGCGGGGGTCTGGGCCAGGGGTCCTTGGCCTGGCATGGGGACTGGCTCTCTGCATCGCCCATGTCTTGGGGCCTGGGCTCAGGTATCACCTGGCCCTCCCTGGTCATAAGGTGTCCCTTGCCACTGGCTCTGCACTGAGGCCTGACAGAGGCCCTCGTGACAGCTCAGTAGCCCAGGCTGCTGAACCCCGCCGCTGGCACCAGGAGACCTGGTTCTCCTGCCAGCTCTGTGACCTGCAGTTGTGACTACAGCTCTCTGGGCCCACTTCACCACATGCAGAGCAGGAGCACTCACCTTGGCCCTGCCTCCCCACAGGGTGGCTGTAGGTTCCTCATGAGTCACATGGGTGAAAAGGACTTGTGACCCACAAGTGCCAACTGCATGTGATGCAAGGAGGAGGAATGAGCCCTGGGGTGCCCTGGTTGGTGGACCATGTCCCCTTCACATGCACGTGCACATGTGTGCACACACATGCTCTGCCCTGACAGGGACAGAAGAGGTAGGACAGCTGTGGTCTCAGAGCTCCCTCCTGGATGGTGTCCCACTTCTCTTGTCTTCATGTCCTTCCTCCTTTCCTGGCCCTCTGACTGCCTGCAGCCAATCAGTGAGCTGCTCCTGAGCCCCCACTGCATGGACCCTACTCTGGGGCAGGCACAGGTCAGATGAGGCGGCTGGGGAAGCAGACATTGCTCCCAAGGTCCCTCTGACAGACACAGCCTGGGATATGAGAGTTTCGCTGAAGTCCTCAGGGAGCAGGTCCTGCAGGTTCTGCTCCAGAAGGAATTAGAGCCAATTAGAATCAGGCAGAAGCCAGGCTCAGTGGCTCACACCTGTAACCCTAGCGTTCTGGGAGGCCAAAGTGGGAGGATCACTTGAGCCCAGGAGTCTGAGACCAGCCTGAGCAAGAGTGAGATCCCGTCTCTACTAAAAAAAATAGAAAAAATTAGCCAGGTGTGGTGGTGGGCATCTGTAGTCTCAGCTACCCTGGAGGCTAAGGCAGGAGGATCACTTGAGCCCAAGAGTTGGAGGTTGCAGTGAGCTATGACGATGCCACTGCACTCTAGCCCAGGTGACAAAGTAAGACTCTGTCTCAAATAAAAAAGATCAGGCAGAGGCAAGTTTAGCTGAAACAACATGTAGAATGTGGTACCAAAACATGGCCCACCCTTCGCACACCTTCCTCACGGGGTGGCCATGAGACCAACGTGGAGGTTTGAGGATTCACACTGGGGAAAGGTGCCCGGTGCTCAGGGGGCCACAGCAGAAACAGGGCCAGGGGCCGGGGGCCTGCAGTTGAGTGCCCCCCAGCCAGGCCCCTCACATTCCTCCGTGGCCCCTGGCTGGCCTTGTCCTGGAACAACGGTGTCAGTGGCCCTGAGGGAGAGGCAGCAAGGGTGGTGGTGATGTCAGAAGAAGCCTGGAATAGCCACTCCTTATCAGCCTTGTCCAAGCCTGAAGGCCCTTCTTGGGCTTTGTTTTGGTAAGGACAAGGCTTTGTTTGAACTCAGGCTCTCTGTTGTTCTGAGAAACCACACGTAGTGCCAAACTGAGATGGACTTTGGTGGTTCGCGCCAGCCTTTGGCTCGAGGACATGCTTAGCAAAGTGGCTCCTTTTTTGGGTAGGAAAATGCTCTTTGGGGTTGGCAAATGCTGCCTTGAATTTCCTACTGCATTAGCATATTGTCAGGAATGATGTGTCAGCCAGCCTGGGACCACCTGCCCCCAGCTCTGTCCCCTGGCTTTGTCCTCCAAGGGGCCTGGCCCTGAGTCCTAGGAAAGCTTAGCACATAAGAGAAATCCCAGAGGCTTAAGACCATCTCCTCTTGAGTTTTCTTTTAAGGACCCATGTTACAACAGTCGGTATCAATCACCTCCAGCAGACATAATAAGTAATATTTTTCGAGAGCTCATTATATGGCCAGGCACTAAGTTAGCATTTGCTTACATTATTTTATTTTATCTTTAAGACAGCATTTCTGAAATGACTTGCTATGGCCCACAGTAAAAATGATATTGTATGTCATGACCCAGGGTACACATGTATATGTATGTCACGTAAAACTGAAGCAAAAGTTCCAAGAGCTCATACAAAATCTTACTAAGTGTATTGTACTCTGACATTTTCTCTTCTGTTTCATATTTTGGAAAAGGTCATGACTCACCAAACTGCTTTCAGGATCCACTGTGGGCACAGTTCAGGAAATGGAGCTCTAGGAGGCCTGTGCTGGCAGCAGCCCCATCTGTGTGTTAGGAAACTGCAGCTTGGGGACCAGTAGCTCGTCCACGTTGGTGCAGTCTGCAGATGGCAGAGCCCAGGCTTGCTGCCGTCTTCAGTGCAGTCTTTGGGCAGTCTGGCAGGTGGGCAGGTCCTTCAGATCACCCCCATTCACAGATGGCAAAATCAAGGACAGCTGAACGGGAACTTGGCCAGAGCCTGGTGTGTGGCAGAGCCGTGCCTTGAAACCGGGTTTCCACCTCAGCCTTGCACAGACACCCAGGTGGGCCTGTTGACAGTTTTGTGCAGTGCTACCACCCACCCCTTGGTGGGGGGTGTTCTGTTCTTCGCAGGCAGCTCATGTCCCGCGTGCAGCCCTCCCCATCCCCTGCCTTCCTCTCTTCTGCAGACACGGCAGCCTTGGTCCCTCTCCCACACTCCTCTCTGGGCCTGGCCCTGGGCTTCCCTGGAGCAGGTACCGTTTCTGTACAACAGGCCTTGGTCCTTCCCTGCCGCGGCCGCGGCGGGGCGCTGTTGCTCCACCGCAGGATGGCCTGGGCGGGTGGGAGTCGCCAGCACAAAGCCCAGCCCCGGCCAGCCTGGCTCTTCTTTGTCTTTTAAACCTGATTTTGATTAGGGCGGAGACGGGCTTTTACTCCATTAGAGAGCACCTAAAGGTAGGAAAGCCCTCACCGGGCCCGGCCCCGCCCAGCCTGCCCCGCCCCTCACCTGCTGGGGTTTGCGACCGTCTGTGGTAGCCGGGCTGTGACTGCAGACACAGCGCAGCGCCGCCTCCCTGGTATTGTACTCTGCGTTCTCCCCGCGAGTTCTGTCAGGATCACCATTCCGTGTCATACATCGTTTTCGTATTTAACTTTCTATTTTAGAGAAAATTCAAGTTCTACCCTAATGGTTCTGCCTTCTGCTGGAAATACGCTACTGGAAACATTTTTCATTGTGACTCAAATAATACACAATTAGTATAGAAAAATTGAAAACACGGGTAAGAGTCCTCTCCCCGTGAATTTTTAAGTTCACTTTTGAATATTCACATCCTATCATCAAAATGGGATTGTGTTATATCTGCCATTCAGTCATTTGCCTTTTTTCTGCTTGCGTATACTATTTAATAGGTCTTTCCAGATCAGTGAATGTCCTTGTCCCTTCGTACTCTGCTAGTCCCTTAGCCCGACGTGCCGTAAGTGGCGTTGCCAGGCTCCTGCCTGTGGACACTGTTTTCCGTAGGCTTTGGCTATTACACGCAGTAACTCGAGGAACTTGTACACACACAGAGCTTTAATTCTGCTTTGCTTCCCCCCAGATACACGCAAGGCCCCCACAGCTTCCTCTGGGGATTTTGGTGTACCAGCCCAGTAAAGGGTTGTCTAAGGGCTGAAACCCCTCTGTCGGGAGGGCTGCCCCCCACTTTCTCAAACCCTGCCCCTCCGCAGTGCCTGCCCCTCCCACCTTTTCCCTTGCCCTCTTTCCCCACGCACGGGGCATCCCCCTCCAGGCCCCAGGTCCCTGAGGACTGTCAGCTTCCCTCCGGGCGGGCTGGTTCCTGTATGAGCGCACCTGCCTACAAGGCTGGGTTCCCCCAAAGGGGCAGCCGACGCCCAGGGCCCCGTGCCGCAGCCTCATGTGGTGAAGCGGGATGTTTCTTTGGAATGCTGTGTTTTATTGTAGTGTTCTTGTATGGATTTTGCATCATCTCCCATAAAGTCACCACGTATATTTTAGTATAAAAATAACATCTTACTCTCTATATTTAGATGAAATCTCTGTTCAGGGATGATTCTGTGGCTTGGAATGCCCCTGGCACATTGCCAGGTGCCCCCAGGTTTGCTAACCCGAGATGTAGAAGTGAGATTGTCCCAGGGTGAGCCATGGAGGGAGCCGGTGGTGCCCAGAGCTGCTTCCCTCGGGTGCCTCCTGCTGTTATCGGCACATCACCCACGGGCTTTTGCTGCATTATCCCTTCTAGCCAAGCCTGGGCACCCAGGGCTCCCCTCGAGGCCACCAACACGGCAGAGACCAGCTGTGGGCTCTGTACTGCCAGGAACTTGGGAGAGATGTGGATTCCAGGCCCCCTCAACCTGGATGGGACCCCACAATCTGTGTTTTAACAAGCTCCTGTTTGAGAAGCCCCAGAAACAAAACTCCATTAAAAGTCCTAGAGATGCCAGAAGGGAAGCAGGTCCCCAGCGAAGCAGGTCAGCCGTCATCACAGTCTGCCGCCCACCGGGGCCAGGCAGAGGGCATGGGCAGGAAGGCCCTTCCTCACTTTCTGCTCCCCACTTCCTCCTGCCCAGGCCTGGGGTTTCCCTCCTCTGCCAGCTGCCTGCAAGGGGGCTGCCTGGTGTGCTGTCCTGGGGGCAGTTATTTGCCGTGTGGGGGCTGTGAGCCAAGGCGGCTGAGCCTTACCTCACCTTGCACCTTCGTGGCACTTAGCCCTGGGGACCCAAAGCCATGAGGAAGGCAGGAGGTGGGCAACATCACACAGGTGACACCCCATCTGAGCTGTTCCAGTGGTCCCAGCAGCACAGTGTGTCAGACCAGCTGCGTTCCCCATCTGGATCACTGCACAAAACCTGGCCTGAATGGACAGATGATCAGGGACAGCAGATAGAACAGCAGTTTCTGCTTTTTAAGCTCACTAGCAACATCTCTGGCTCCAGAGAAATCTACAGAACCCCTATACGTGAAACAGAATGGGCCCGGCTGGGACAGGAGTGGGGACTGGATCTTTGTCCCCAGCCTCAGCCCCACCTTCTGAGCAGCTTTGCAGAAGGTCAGGGCCCCTTAGAGCATGGCTTGACAGCCAGTAGGAAGGCTGGACCCCCCCAGGACGAGTGGCCACCCCTAGAGTGGGGTTAGAGGGGGGCAGTCCCAAGTTCACATCCCCACTCTGACCCTTACCAGCCATGGGCACTGGGTGGGCTACTCAACTTCTCAGGGCCTCAGTTTCCTCCTTGGTAGAGTAGGGATCAAGTCCTGGCCCAGTGCTTAAAAGGATAAAACCAGAAGAAGCACTACAGGAAAGTTCCTTTGTAAACGCTATCACTACTTCAGATTTACTGTGCTCTAAAGAGATCTCCGTGTGTTTTAAAGAGCAGCTGAAATGGGAAAGGCAGCTTGTCTGCTTCATGTGGTGGTTACGCAGACAGCAGCACCACCTGATGTGCGCACGGCGGCTTCGCTTCCTGCCAGGAGACCAGCACACCTGCCAGGCTCTCCTGCACAGCCCTCCTGGGTGCGGGGCAGCCTCTGTCCCTGGGAGGAAGTGACTTGCCTGTCTGAGTCCTCCAGGGTTGCTCGATTCTTTGAGAGGCAGACTCTTGGGAGGTCATATTTGCCATTCTCCTGCCTCGGGCTGTGCCAGGACCCTCTGTGGAAAGTTCTGGGGGGTCAGAATACTCTTAGATGGCAGAGCTTTAAACTGTGAGAACTAGAGGTCAAATCCAGTCTCTCTGTTGTTACAATTGAGGAACCCGCCCAAGGTCACACAGGAGCTGCGTGGGAACAGGAGCTGGGCCTCCTGCTGCTGCCTCGGGACTGTGCCCCACCCGTGCCAGGGGATGGCCCTCTCAGCCTCGTCCGTTCGCTCTCTGGTTTGATGATGTGGGTGACGGGCACGCTCCTCGGCAGGGCCGGCCTCCCACTGGGCGTGTCAGCATTTGGGGTGCTGCTGGATGTGGGTGTCAGCCAAGAGCACCCACGGGAGAGCAGGCCGGGGCTGTGTGCAGCCGGGGAGGACTCAGCCCCCAGCACCTGCGCTTGGCAGAAACGCCACAGCGTGGGGTGGGACACTTTGCAGAGGACCAAAGAGAAGGCTCAGGTGTGTGCCGGTTGGCGGTCGTTGGCCTGCGGGAGCCAGGGTCGGCCAGCGAGAGGTGGGGCATCCTGTGTCCTGTGTGATCAGGTAGGGGAGTGTGTTCGGCTTTCTCTGGCTGGACATCTGGCAGTTACTGATCAAGTCTCGACTGCTCTGGGCCAACGCTGCAGAGGTTGTGGTGTGGCTTCCTGGTGGGCTGGTTGCCACAGGTTGTGGGTCAGAGTTCTACTTTTATACGTGGTCTGGCTGTTGTCCCTTCATCTGTCAGACTCTCGGGGCGATGGGGCGAGCGGGGCTGGTGCCTGCTGTGGAGCTGCGGAGCCCCGCACCCTGGTTCCGTGCTGGTGCCGTGAGGGGTGAGGGGCGGTCTCTGGCCCCTGCGTGGAGGAGAAACAGCATCACCCACAAGCCGAAGTGGGGGTTGTCACTGAGGTCTTGGTCCCTCAGGGTAGGGCTCAGTGGTCTGAGAGACCCTTAGAGAATGACCCTGGGGCCACAGCAAGTAGTAGGTATCCATGGTGGCTCCCACCCAGACTGGCCCCATTTACTTTTTAAGGCCCACAGTGAAGTCTGCGGGGTGGAAACACAGATGAGCCTGGATGCCATCAAGCAGTTCCTGGGACCCTAGGCCCTTGTCATTGTCCTGCACCCAGCTGCATATGGGCTCCACTTTGCAGCTTCCAGAGCACTTCTGTGGTCTTGCCTCCTTCCCATCTACCAGAGAAGGAGACATACCTGGAGAAGTTAAAGGACTGGCTTAGATTCTAGTCAAGTTCTCACGTATCCTTCTGCGGCTCCTCCCTCAGCAAAGGACAGAACCTCCCCAGGCCCTGCAGGAGGTGCCCGACTCGCCCCAGTGCCATGTGCCCGCTGCCCAGTGGTTGGACACTCTCAGTGTGCCAAGCTCCACCCACTTGGGCACTTCCCAGGGCTCTCATCTCCGCCTTGGAGATCGGCTGTGGAGACTCTGCTCATCCTTCCGTCCAGCCCTTCTCTGAAGCCCCCACCCGGCAAGGCTGGCCTGGACCAGGTGACTGCCTGCCCTCTGGCGATGCACTCCTGTGATCACTTCTCCAGGGAAGCCCTGTTGTAGGTAACACCGTCCTGGAACACATTTCAGAAGTTCCTTTATTGGTACTCTGAAAATTTTCTATTTAAAAAACCCAAATAGCTCGATTTAAGATTAAAATGTGAAAAGTGCTTTATTTTAAAGCAGGAGAGTTGCATCATTGGGAAGAAGGTTGATTTCCACATTTGGTTAAGCATTGCCCTGGCTTTGATGGTGACAGTTATGTTGTCCTTGTGTCTTGGCTGTGGAAGGAGCTGCTGGCTTCTATTCAGACCTAGTGGAGCTGGCTGTGTCTGGGAGAAGCCTCCGCAACGCACGTGCCCTCAGGTCCTGGGCAGTTGGTGCCCATGGTGGTCCACTCTGTGGGTGGGCACATCTGGGAATGGAGCCACAGACCCCCTGGGTGGCCAGAGGGGTGGATGCTCCCATGTGTCGATCACTGTCACCAGAACTGCCTGAGCCACAGGGAGCAGGGCCACATCTCAGCCTGTCAGAGCCTTGGAGCTGTCAGCCGTGGCAGCTGCCGCCTCTCACCCCGTGTGCTGCCGCCCGCCTGCTGAACGCGGCCTGGTCTGCGCATCTGTCTGCTGTCAGGCACACACAGCAGGAAAGCTGGCGTCTGCTTGTGCACACATGTGCATACAACACGCACATGCCTGCACACGCCTGCACCCATCTGGGAACCCCCCCAACCCTGCCTCATGCACCTTGTGCTTGGCCTCAAGACCCTCACAAGTTCAGACGAGCCCCTGCTCAGCAGGAAGCTGGGAGCCGCCATTCTTCTCACTGCCGACCTCTCTGACACCCCTGTTGATCCATCCCTGGTGACAAGAGTCTAATTACTACTGGCCTTGCTTTTGATGAAGGGAGAAGAGGACACTCTTCATCACATCAGTGAGGTGCTCCTGTCAGTGCAAAGGGTGGGCTGGCGGGCAGGTACCCCAGAGCCAGTCGGGGCCCTCCGACAGCTGGGTGGGCGAGGACGGCTGGGCACTGACGAAGGAGTGGAAGAGGAGGGAGGATTGAGGGGGCGATGGGTAGCCCTGAGGTGTTGGCCCTGAAAGTGACTGAGTGACTCGCCTCACATGGAACTACTGACCCTGTCGCTGAGGTCAGAGGTCCGGGCCATCCTAGACAGTTCCCTTCCACAAGCTGATCCCTTTTCATAGGCAGGTTTGCGTCTGCAGCCGTCCCTGGCCCATCTTCCCCCTCACACCGCCGCTGCTCCCTGGTCCAGGCCCTGGTCTTTCTCCCGTGGCCCCTGAGCAAAGCTTCCACGGAGCACCTGGCTCTCACCCTGTCCCCTCAGGGCGCTGCCCATGCTGCAAACCAGATGGATCCCTCGGAGGCTTACAGGTTCCAGCTGTGCCTCGCCCCGAGCCTCATAGAGTGACGTGCAGGTCCTTTGCCTGGGATGCCCTTCCGCCCTGAGTCCAGCAAGGTCACCGCCCACCTTCACAGTACCTCCAGGAAGCCCTCCCTGATCCCTGGGGCTGGGATGGCTCCTAAATCTGTACTCCACTATAATGGAGTGGAACGAACGTGAGCTCAGGTCCTGGACAGTTGGTGCCCATTGGTGGCAATGATCTGTTTCCGTGTTTTCAGCCGTGAGCTTCTGAGGACAGTGGTATGTCTTACTCTTCTCGGTGCCCTCGTCCTCAGCGCAGACTCTTGCAGGTGGGAGGTACCCAGTGCCCACTGGTCATAGGAGGGTCTCATGAGGGAATGGGCCGGTGGGTTGCTCACAGAAGGCTGAGGTGCTGGCAGACAGACCAGTGCAGTCGACTGGGAGATCTTTGGAGGAGGAGGAGTGGCCTGGAGGCACTTTCCAAGTGCAGAGCCCTGCCTGAGACGGGGGCTGGAACCCATCTGTCTTCACTGCCTTTCCCTCCCTGGGGGGATAGGTAAACATAAGTGTGAATTAGAGATGTGCTGTCACCCCGCCTGCCTGTCTACCTGTTCATCCATCTGTCCATCCCTCCCTCCTCCATCCGTCCATCCATCCACCCACCCCTCTGTCCATCTGTCCTTTCATCCAGTATTTATCGAGCATCTGCTCAGGACCAGGCACGCTACTAAGTCCCCAGAGCCTAAACTTTTAGGGCCAACCAGGACAGGACTCTGGGGCTCTTAGATGCCAAAGCTCCATGTTTCCTTCTTGTTCCTTGTCTCCCCTTGAGGTGAGTCCGGAGAGTTGGGGAGACAGAGAGGATGGCCCAGCAAGGCAGGGCAGAGTGCAGACCCTGCCTCACTGAGCAGCCCACAGGTACTGCAGACCCACTTTATTTCAACTCAAGATGACGAAAGAGCAAAACTGTCTCTAAGGAGAAAAACAAGGGCATTAATGCAGCTGGGGAGGAAAACTCACATAGACGGGAAGTCAGGCTGATCTGGTGCTGTCAGGACCAGATGTGGGTGGAAGATGGGCATCGTTGGAATCCTGTGTGGCTTCTCCAGGGACTTCACCACATTCATGCTGTCACTTCCTTTGTTCTGTAGACAAGTCTCTTTCTGTGCTTCCTGTGGTTTCTGGTCAGTGGGAAGCCTCTCGCCCCCCAGCTCCATCCCATGGGGCCCGCAGGCTGAGTGGGATGCAACTTTGGTCCCAGGAGCTTGTTCCTGCGCAGGGCAGTGGGGATGTGGTGTGATGCTGCTGGCAGAGGCTGCAGAGTGGCCTCAGCTTGCCCTCCCCACTAACTGTAGGTGGGTAGGGGGCAGCTCTGTGCCCTTCACTGCTGCGGTCCCTGCTGGATCCAGGAACAAGGGCCAAGGGAAGGGAGGCACCAGGGCAAAACAGTGGCTCCCAGCCCTGACTGATCCTGACTTCCACAGGGGAGCAAACACAGCTTCCCGGGGATTTCTGACTCAGCAGTCTCGGCTGGGGCCATCTCTGTGGGGCCATGGCCTGTTTGGTACCCACTTGCAAGGGGTCGGTCGTGAGAGCCAGGCAGGCTCTGTTTGTTCAGTGAGAGTGAGGGGAAGATATCCAAGGAAGGACAGGAGAGCCCTGAGCCCTCACTCCTCCGGGTGTGAGGGGAGGCCAAGGGAGCAGAGGCTGAAGGTTCTGAAAAGCACTTGCTGTTAGGATGGGGAGGCTGGGCTCTCTCCGCCTCACCCCAGTGCCCCAGGCGGGATCTGCAGGTGGTACAGAGCAGAGGCGTGTCCCTGGTGGCCTGTGCTGGGGGGAGGAGAGTATAGGGGCCGAGCAGATGGTCCTTCCTGGCATAGTCCCTACAGCTGTGTCTCTGCTGACCGTCACACCTTTGGCACATGCCACATTCCCCGCAGAGAACAACAGGATCTATCCTGGTATCCCTGCCCCATCCCATATCACCTTTTTGCTGGTGGGACACTTGGAGGGGGGAAGAGGATAGGATCATGACTGTGACTGCCCTCGTTCCAATGCCAGCCTGCCTGCACACCCTGCATGGCTTTGGGCAGACACTCTACTTTTCTGAACCACTGTTTCCTCATCCTGCAAACGGGCCCGGCAGAGATCTCCCACCAGACTGGGCCCTGAGCTCGGAGGGGTGCTCCGACCTGCGGCCTCCCAGCAGGGTGCCTTCCCAGCTGTCATAGCTCCTCCATCTCAGCTCCTCCATGGTCACCATGGAGGGCCCTGTGCCTCCAGCACTAGGGCCACACTACTATTTTTATCTGCTGCTGGTTAATTTGTAGCCTTGCATAGGCCCTGGCCAGCCTCTCGGAGCAGCTTTGCCACATAGTGTTGCCAGCGTGAACTCACATGGTGACCTCAGTCCAATGGAACTGCCTGCCAGGCAGACAGGCTTGTGGAATTCCAGCTTCCAGTAAAGAGCATATTCTTGTAATTCACAGGAACTTTAAAATGCCTAATGTAGGCATCAGCAGTAGGGATTGGGTCAACTTGGTAACATAAAGCCTAGTTTGTTTATTTATCGGTGCTGTCACTTACAGTGACGTGCACAGATCATGAACATTCAGCTCCGTGACTATTTACACATCCACTTTGTGGGTCACCTCCTGTACTAAAACAGAAAGTACTTCTATGCCCCAGAAGCTTCCCTCATGCCCCCTCCTGGTTCCCCATAGCAGGGTCTGGCCCAGAGCAGGACCTCCTCAGCCAGTCGGCAAGCGCGGGGTGGCAGGATCCGGGGTGGCAGAGCCCAGCAGGGCTCTGAGTCCCAGGGGGGCTTCCTGCAGGAGAGGCTGCTCCATGGAACTTAAGTATTTGCTCGAACTGTGGTGGTTACACCGTTCAAGGTAAACAAAAGGACCCTCACCAAGGCCCCAGCCCTGAGGTGTGTGGCCTCAGCCAGCGCCCCCATTTCTGAGTGCTGTGGGGCATGCTTCTCTGGGCCTGGCCCTGGGTGCCGAGCCCAGGTGGCCACCTCCATCAGGGGGAGGAGAGCACGTTCTCTGGCCTGTGCTACACAGCAGTCCCGAGGCCTGAGTGGGCTTTAGGGACTGGGGTTGTCTGGCAGCCAGCATCTAGGCCTGGCAACCACCTGCTCCTCCTGTCAGTGGTCATTTCCCAAGCACAGACCATGGCCACATGCAGTGTCAGGGGTCTCACTGCTCTGTTGTGGGGTCACTGGGAAAGCTGCCTCCTCTCAATTCTCTCTGCCTGCCTGGTTTCCTCCCTGCGAGGGGACACGTGTTCTTCCCTTTGCCTGGTGTCAGGTTGTTAGAGCTTTTGGAACAACTTTGGGTGGTCCGCCCCTGTGGACTCCCATGGTGGGCCACTCCAGGCCTTCCCGAGGTCTCTCCTGGCCTGGTCTGCTCTGGCCCTTGGCGCCCATCCAGCCCTCCAGCAGAGCCCAGCCCCATGTGGGTTGCCCAGGCCACCTGGACCCTCGAGAGAAGTCTTCACCTTGTATTTTGTCTGTGATTCCTCAGCTCCAAGAAGCCCAAGCAACAGCCTAAAGTGGCTGTGAAGCCCAGGCCCTCGCCGCGGCTCACCATCTTCGACGAGGAGGTGGACCCTGACGAGAGGCTCTTTGGCCCGGGCAGGAAGCTCTCCCCGCAGAGCCCCGCACAGGATGCGCCTCCCGCAGACCGTAAGTAGAGGCTCAGGGTGTGAGCCCTCTGTTCTTGGCGTCCTCTTGGAGGCCACCCTCTGTCACCAAGTGGGCTTTGGACCCGCCGTGTGTGAATAGGACGCACGTCTTCCCCTTGTCCTGCTTCGGCGTGATATAGACTCAGGTTACGGAGGTTTTCTGCAGGAGAAATTGAGCCTCATGCTTGGGCCCACAGCCTGGAACATTCCCTGCTGTATGATTATTCTGAACATCCCACAGAAGAGGAGGACGGCGTTCTTTGTTGTTTTGAGAAGTGCCTTCATTTTATCTGTGGCCAGATGTGGGGCCTGGGCCCTCCAGACACCGGTGGGTGGGAAGGGGGTGCTGGTCTGGTTTGGGCTGTGTGTGGCTCTGCAGCTTAGATTCTAACAAGAGAGTTTGTGTCACCTGCATAGACTGCCCTGGAGCGCCCTGTGCAGAGTAGGCAAAGGGATGCTTAGGAGCCTTGGAACTTTTCCTCCGTGCCCGGGTCTGACCTTCCCTCACGCCTGCCCTGGTCCTCCATGCGGGGAGTTGCTGCTACCCACTCATTCAGCCATTCAGGTGCTGAGCAACCACCCAGGGCCAGGCCCGAGGACACGCTGAGGAGTCCCCGTCTGCATGGCCCAAGTAGCCTAAGTCTGTGGCGGGGCTGAGCAGAAGCGTCGGCTCCTGTAGACTCCTGGGAAGACCCTGGTGGGATTCTGGGCTCCACTTGATTTGGATCCTGGAAGGTCAGCTGGAGTTTGCCAGGCCGGCTCGAGAAATGTCTCCATCCCAGGAACAGAGGCCACCATCTGTGTCCTCAAAGGGCAGCCTTGCCCAGTTCAGCCAGGAGAGCCTGTGGGGAGGAGACCCAGGCTCCCTGAGGGCAGTGGCTGTGACCAGAGCAGTGTCTGCTTGCCACTGTGTCCCAGCACAGTGTGGCCCTGTCCGGTGGGCAGCCCTCAGTAAGTGCTTGTTGAAGGACGGGGCAGCCATGGGGGACAAGCTGGGAGACCCAGCTTGCCTGGACCTCAAGGAGCCTGACGCAGTGAGCCCAAGAAGCTGACAGCTCCTAAAGGCAGTGGGGATCCAGCGAGGACTTGAAACTGGGGTGAGGCTGTCAGCTGACTGGTCCAGGTGCTGGGAGGGTGAGGCTGTGACAAAACCCTGACCCAGACCGTTGGTGAGTTCCTGTCCTTTTGCCTTCCTCCTGCCCTTACCTGCTCCCGTTGCTGTGGTTCTCGTCTTGTCCCTTGCATGCTCTCCTGGGTGTGCAGGAGGCTGGACCAGGCCTTCCCCACCCGGCAACCTGGGCAGCTGAGCAGGCCAGGGCATCCTCTGACCACCTGCTGCCTCCTTTCCCACAGCCCTGAAGCTGTTTGATGATCCTGACCTTGGCGGCACCGTCCCCCTGGGTGACTCCTTGCTGCTGCTGCCAGCCCCCCGTGAGAGTGGAGGGCCCACATCCAGCTCAGGCCGCAAGGACACCTCCAAGGAGCTATTCAGGTACCGCCTGTCCCCAACAGCACTTCCCCCGCTCTGAGAGTGGCCTGGACAAGGCCAGGGGCCCACCCCGTGTGGCGGTGATTCCCCAGCCTGGGCCTTGGAGGGGAGCAGCTGGGCCTGTCAGAGGCAGGGGCCCGTGGGCGCGAGTTGGCCAGGAGGCGGTGAGGGGTTCGGGGGAGACTGGCAGCCCAGGGCAGCTCAGCCGTTCCAGAAAGAGAGCACTTGATGTGCACAACCAGCTTTTTTCATGCTTAGATTTGAACGGTTTACGTAAGGAATGATTAAATTATATAATCACGAGGGCAGGTATAACTGGCACAGTTGGGTTTGGGAACAAGTAAAACTGCCTCTTGGTAGCGCGCAGCCTGCGGGGAGCAGGGCGCAGGTGTCCTGGGTGCCGGCGACTCTCCAGCAGGGTCCAGTCATCAGGCTTTACGGAAGGGAGGGGCCCGAGGCCCCGTCCGTCGTGTGGAACGTGTGCAAGTGACAGCTGCTATTTCCTGAGCGCTTGCTGCGTGCTGGTTAGCTAGCCTGCTTACACGCCATCTTATTTAACCCTCACAACAGCCCCCTAAGGTAGGTGCTATTTTCTCCATTTTGCAGAAAGTGGAGCATGGGAGAGGTCACCACTCCATCAGGGACTCTCTGAGCACTTGGCTCTGCGATCTGCCTGCCCACCCTGGCCCCTGGTTCTCTCTGGGCCTCTGCTCCACCAGCCGCGGTCCCGTGAGCTTGGCCTTGTGCCTTTCTCCATCTCCTCCTCACCCCCCGGGACACAGGGCTATGCTCGATAATTCACGGGAAACCAAGCTGCCTCTTTCCAGGAACGGTTTATGTGGCACCGAGGCATGCAGTCCCTGGAGGCTGTCATCTGCACCCCTCGTTAGCAGCCTCGGGCTATCAGCCGTCCAAGTGCCCGCCAAGCCTGAGTCACTGTAACGGCTTCTTGTGTTTACATCTCCCTGAGGCCCCTGGCATCTGCTCACTCACATCCTGCAGCCTCTCTCCTGTCATCCCAGCAGGCTGGGAGGAAACCAGGGTTATTGTTATTTCATTAGTGGGGAAACTAAGGCACGGGGCTACAGAGCGCTGGAGTCAGCCTGGAGAGTGGCAGGCCCAGGCTGAGCACATGAAGGAGCCCGTGTGTCCCGTGGGGCACCTCTCCTGGGGCCTTTCTGGCCTAGTTTGCCCTAAATCCATTACCTCCCACCCCGCATTCTGCAGAACATGGTACAATGGGGTGTTACAGGCTTCCTTCACAGGGCCTCTGTGGCCAGATGAGCCAGGGACATGCCCACGGTAGGCAGACCTTCTGTAGGCCTGTGGTACGGGCAGACACCACATTCTTACTGGTCCCCAGGACCTTTCCTCTGTGGTGCCGCTCAGCACCCCACAAAGCACTCTGGGAGTCACTGCTCAAAGGATGTGAGTGCTGCATTGTCCCTTCGCAGGTGGGGAAGCGGGGACCTTCCCTTTGGCAGACATCTGTGGTGAAAGGATTAGCTTCTTGAGAGCAGGAGCCACACTTTGTGCTTTGTGTCTGCCCTGTGTCTAGGCAGTCACCGGGCTTCCTCAGAGTAATGACGGTCATTCATTCATTCATGCTTCCACCCTCCATTCAGCCCATCTCTGGCCTCAGCTGTCCCGAGGCAGCTTGAGGTGGTACACCAAGCAGGGTTTGGAGTCTAGAAGCCTCCATTCCCTCCGCTGTGCAGCCACCCCAAAGCCGGGCCTCCAGTTTCGGTCTTCAGCCGAGTTCTGTGCTCTGCAGGGGCCGAGCAGTGGGGCGGGGTCTGCGGAGCTCCCGTGCCCCTTGCTGGCTCCCCTCGCACCAGCTGGGGCTGGACAAGAGGGGAGCTGGACCTTGTGTTGGTGAGACCTCTTCCTAGCCTCGACTCAGGGAGCCCAAATGGAGAGAGGGTGCTTGGAAAGGGGGTGCCTGTGCGGCTACCTACATCCTGAGAGCTGCTATATTGCCTTCCCCATGGCTGGCCACCCACACACACCTCCCACCTCAGAGCAAATCCAGCTACTGATTAGCTCCGAAGAGTCACTGCTTTGCCAAGCAGGATAATCCTGAAATCTGACATGAGCTTTTAGCTACTGCTTTATGTTCCCAAGGGCCCCTGTTTGAGGATAATTCAGTCCCTTTGAGCTTTCCCTGGGCACCCTCAGCCTCCAGTGGAGGATGCAGAGGGAGCCAGCACCTGCCCCAGGGCAGTTGAGGAAGAGCTAGCACTGGAAGGAACCGGGACACATCTGGGCTAAGGTTGCCAGGAGCAGCCTGTCCATGGGTGAGGCCTCCCAAAATCACCTCAACCCGAAGGCAGCTGCTCTCTCCAGGAAGGCCTGGCTTGGTCTGGTCCCTCTGGGTCTGGAAGAGAAGGACACCTTTCATTCACTTTTGTGCCCAGCAGACTCTGAACTCTCCCCTCCTTGGGGTCAGTGCCTTATTGCAGGTAGACCCAAGAAGCAGGGAGGGCCACTCCGAGTCCCTTCTGCAGCTGGTGCCTGGCAGGCAGCCCCTCTGGGTGGCTATGCCGATGCCTCCCCACCCACGCAGGCCTCTTCTAGGCCTTGTGGTGCCAGGGTATGTTCTGACCAGTGGTACCTGCCCCTCCCCACCCCTGCTGATGTCTGAGCTGGAGTGACCCTCTTACTCCCGCTGTCGGGATACACTGCCCAGAGCGGCTCCTGAGCTTGCCTGGTTCCTGCTATCTGTTCTCATGCCCACCCCCAGGCATTTGCTCTCTGCTGCTCCTGTCTCCAGAATTCCCTCCTTCTTCCCCCTAGTTCTGCTAGGCTCACCCTTCTTAAAGGCCTCATTTCCCTGGGAGCCTTTCCAGCCTGCTCTGGCCTATGAGGTCACTCCCTTCTCTGGCCCTCAGTATGCTCTTTGCAGACCTTTGCAATTACCTGGCTCCTGTGTGACCGGCCAGGCTGGGGCTGCCCTGCATGGGGCATCAAGGCAGCTGCTCTCTGTGTTCTATGCTTTGCTCAGCGCCCACAGCTGTCAGCAGAGATCGACACAGACAGTGTTCCCTTACGTTTGGAAAGGACTTTCCATTTGTTCTTATTTGATCCTCATAAGAATCCCTATGAAGTTGGCGGAGCAGGAATAGCCCACTTTACAGATGAGAAAACTGAGGGCTAGGGGGTAGAGTGGCCTGAGGTGCCTGATGCAGGAGTTCTGGGGTGAGGAGTGGGAGCCACTTCTGCTCATGGTGCCGTGCTGCTGTGCACAGCTCTGTGTAGCCTGGCCGGGTGATGCTGTCACTCTTCATTTCATAGATGAGGACGCCAAAGCTTGGAGAGGCGAGGTGCCACCCAGTCTTCTGCCTTCAGTGCCGCTGCCCTCCCCCAGCCTGGCCCAGCACGGCCAAATAATCCTGTGGCCTCACCCATTAGACACAAGGAGAAACCCCACCCTTTAGGCAGGAACCTGGATACCCCAGGAAGGCGAGTCCACCCTGGAGAGCCAGCCACACTGGGGCTGAGTCTTGTTCATCCTCTCGCTGGCTACAGGGACCAGGGCAAGACCCTTTGTCTTTCCTTCAGTTTTCACATCTGTGAAACGGAGCTCGTCTCTGCCACTAGACAGTGTCTTGAGATTATTAGACGAGTTAATGAACGTGGGAATGCCTGGCCGTGGTGGACAGTCAGCACAGCACTGAGTGTGGGCGCATGCGTGGGGTGGATTGAGAGACTCTCCTGCCGCGCTCTGGTCTCCAGGAATTGGGTTCCTCCATGGGAGCTGGTGGCAGGTCCCCCCCAACCGACCCACCGTGGCTCAGAGCCCCCTTTATTCTTCCTTCATTGAACTTGGTTTGGATGAGGGCTCAGCTTCTGTGGGCCGATACCCTGGTTCCTTCCGACTCAGTCACTGCCATGTATTGTCCTCTCGGGGCCACTTGGCCTCCTGGGACTCCAGCTTCCCATTTGCTAGGTGGGAACACAGTTGTGCCTCCCAGAGGGTGTTTTGAAGATGAAATAAGATAACGTGTCTAAGAGGGAGGGGCAGGAGGAAAAAGATAATGTGTCTAAAGTGCTCGGGCAGAGGGGGAACTCTAGACACAGTAGCTGGTAGTTCTTTCTAGAGGGGTTGGAGGGAAAGTGCCCTGAAGAAGGCAGCGTGTGTAGAGTGGGGTCACCTGGAGAGTGACTCTCAGGAGGCCGCAAGGGGCCGGCTGTGCCCCCGCTGTGCTGTGGCGTTGGAGGGAAGGAGAGCCTTGGCCTTTGGGGTCTCTGGGGCAGGAGGGGTGGACAGGCCGGGGTGGGCGGGGCCTGGGGGGTCTTGCTCCTTTTGTGGGGAAGGGCTATGCTCAGGGCTCCTCTCTTTGGTTCCCTAGAGTTGAAGAGGACTTGGACCAGATTCTAAACCTGGGGGTTGAGCCCAAACCCAAGCCCCAGCCTAAGCCCAAGCCACCAGTGGCAGCTAAGCCAATGCTACCCAGAAAACCAGCTGTTCCCCTCAAAGTGGGCCTGCCTGAAGCGGAGGGTGGGCAGTGGAAGCCGCAGCAGCAGATCCAAGCCATGGATGAGATGGACATCTTGCAGTACATCCGGGACCACGACACACCTGCCCAGGCCGCCCCCAGCCTCTTCTGACCCACCCCTGAGTGCTGGCCCTGGCCCAGCAGGCCCCCTGTGGACGCGTGGGTGGGCAGGAAGGGGCATGGTGCCCTGCAGGGCCAGGACCTCCATTGCCAAGGGAGGCAGGGTGGAACCCCGGGTCACAGGGCCCACAACTGCGTCTTTTCCTTTTCTCCTGGGCTGTGGAACTCCCGCAGGCTGTACAGAGTAGAGGTCATCTTAGGAATTAGAGCCCCAATTGTCTCAGTCCCCATGGCTGTGGAGGGGAGAGAGCATGGGGACTCCTTGCCAACCAGGAGCCCAGCACCAAGGATGGGTGAGGCCCCAGGGAGGTGCCACATGGGCAGGGAGTCCTTGTGCCCCAGCACAGGAGGGGATCATGGCCAGCCTAGGGTGAGGGGTGCCCGTGCCAGACCACCCCACTGTCTCTGCAGGTGCTGGGTGGGTCTCCCCCAAGAGGGGTATGAGCAGGAGGGCCCGTCCGTCTGGGGTGTTCTGACATGAGCCTGTCCTGAGCCGCCTGTAGTTACCAGCTCTGCCTCTCTAGGGTATGGAAGGCCCTGCCTTTTCCTTTCCCAGGAAAGGCCTGGCCAGCCATTGGCTCCTCGGGCCTTGGGGCACAGAGCCCACATCCACCACTGCAGCTCTCAGCAAGTGGGTACAGCCCGGCCTGGGGCATGGGCTGGGCTGGGCTTCCAGCTGGTACCACCTCCCACCCCGGGGGGGCATGATGCTCTGGGGCTTGTGCTCCGAGGCCCTCACTGTCCTCAGGGTCTGGACCTGATCCGTGGCCTTTCAGCAGCAGAGTCACCTTCCCAGGGAACAGGAGCCGTGTGCCAGGCAGGGCCAGTGCCTTAGACATCTCCCGACTCCCAGAGCCCTCCTGGCACACAGGTCTGGGCACCATGAAGTGCTCAGGGAATTCTCTGCAGACAACTGATGTTTAATGGAGCAAAGAATGTGAGGATGTCTGGATATTCCTTGATGTTATAGCTGGTTTTTAAGGAAATGCAACCACTTTTGTTCCTTGGCCCCGTCCTGCCTAGCAGAGACATTGGAGGGACTGGGACCTCAGACCCTTTTCCAATGGGCACCAAGGGCCAACTCTGGGGGTCCCGGTTGACACTGTAGATTTTTGCAACTATCAGTGTCTACTCCCCCCAGCTCCTGCCCTGTGCCAGCACCTGTCTGCTCTGTCCTGCATCTTACCATGTCCCCTACCAGCTCCTAGTCCTGGACAGGCCCCTGCCCTCCCCTCCATCTGTGCCAGAGTGAGAGGGAACAGGTTGTTCTGGTGCAGAGAGCTGAGTTTCTCCTCCTCCGCCCTGACTGGCCTTCATAGCCCTCACCTGCTTCCCATCCCCCAGCCCTGGGCCCTGCACCCTGTGCTTACGGCAGAGGGGGCCTCAGGAGGCAAGGTGAGGGGCCAAGTCTCCCTTGGGCTCTTTCCCCTCCCCACCGTCTCCTCTGCATCTGCCAGCTTTGGGTAACAGGGCAGAGAGTGCAGCAGGGTGGGTGGCCATGGGGCTGGTCCTCTGGCTGGGGTCCTGGCCTGCCACCCTGGTGTGGACTCAGCCCCTAGGGACCAGCCTGCTCTGTGGCCTGGAGCTCTCTGGACCCTCAGTGGAGGTTTGTGTTTCCCCAGATATTGATACTCTAGTTGTGGCTTGTTTGAACTACAGGTCTGTGATCTACTGGCCAATCAATGACAGTCGTCATCCAATAAAGCCTGTGTCCCTGCCTCATTCCAGCATTTGTTAGTGATGTTCTTTTCTGTGCCTGGGCTGATGGGAGGCAGTGGGGGACAGGGGGTGCAGGGGATTGTCCTTTGAAATGATAGATTCAACCCAGGCCTGTGGAGGCTCTGCCCCGGCCACCCAGGCTGCTGCTTAGTGGGGTAGGGCAAGCAGAAAGGGAGGATTGTGGGTGTTCTTTCACATTGTGTAAACTGAGGCTGAGGGGCTGGAGACCCAGGCTCAGTGAGGTCATCGGGCCAGTAACTGCTCAGCCAAGATCTGTGTGGAAAGAGGACCCATTCCCTCTCTAGGCTTCGCCTCCTGTCTCCCCACAGTGGGGACTGATCTAGGCTTCTACTGGCTGGAAGCCATTTCAGCTCTGACATCAAGGCCCTGCCCATGTGTAAGCAAACCTGTGCTGCCTTCACACCTGCCAGGGGTCAGATTCCCAGATGCTGCTTCAGCCCCGGGATGCAGAGATTCCGATGCAGACAGTTCTGCAAACTGACACCCACTGGAGGACTAGAAACTGCTTCCCAGGGAGCCAGGGCAGCCTCACAGCCCTTCCCCCATGACTTGGGTTTGGATCTCGTAGCCAAGATGGAATTGGCATCTTAGCTCCCCAGGATGAGCAGTCAGGCCATTCTGAGGTCTGCTCAGCCCAAGGGCCTGCAGCTGAGAGTTTGCCATGGAGGGGAAACAGGTTTAATTTGGGACAGCGACTTCTGTTTGTTTGGAATCTTGTTGTGAGCCCAGGACAGGATGTGCCGTCTGTGGCTGGGGTCCCTCTGCTCCCTTCCTTTGGGTATTGTTCCTCTCAGGAAGCCATGAACTCTGGCTGTTTCTCCTGGAAAGTCCCAGAACTAGAGTCTGTCCTGGCCAGGCCTGTGTCATGGGCTCCACGGGAGAGCACCCACCCGTCGAGCTCTGGTGTCAGTGCACCGTGTCTACGACTCTGCTCACCCTGCGTGCTCAGTGGGCTGCCCTGAGGCTCAGGCCCTCACACCAGATGCAGGCAAGACTGCAAAGCCCAGCCGCTCTCCGGGTCCAACCTTAGTGCCGAGAGGCCACCGGGGCATTGTGTCGACATACTGTGCAGTGGCTTTGACGCCTGCTGTCAGGCTGACGTGGAGAGTCGCGCTCAGTTCTTTCTCTAGCTCACCAGCTGTGCAGCTGGACGAATCCTGGGGAAGAAAGGAGGGCAGCCTGGCTGGTGGCCCTGGCTGGATGGCAGGCACCCATTGCTGGCAGCTTCCTGTGGCTTAACGGCTGCCCTGAGCAGGCACAAACTCTCAGCACCTCTTCGAGTGTCTGAGCTTTTGGCATCAGGCTCAGGATGGTTCTGTGTCCTGCAAACTCTGATGGCTTCAAAGCATTCACTGCACAGGGCTGCAAGGCCTTGCAGTTGGGGAGGCTGACGGAGGGGCCAGTGGGGAGAGGTGGGGACCGACCCTGGGGTTCTCCGTAGCCCACAGTAGCCTGCGAGGCAGCGTTCGGGCTCTGTCCAGCTCAGCTAGGTGACATGCCCTCATCCCGCAGTGCTGAATGAAGAGACTTGCCTGGGGTCACATTAAGGGGCCAGGTAGACTGTAAAGTCCAATTTGTGCTTGAAGGAGTTTCAGTGGACCAGTCACGCTAGCTCCTTACAAAGGAGCCCCTGCCCAGGACTAGCTAACAGGAGGTGGCAGGCTGCTGGGCGGGTGGTCAGAAAGCTTGTGGACTTCAGCTCAGCCGAGCCTCCAGCCCGGGCACTGACCATTGCCTGCCACGCCAGGCGTGGGGCTGTCCCCGTAGCTGGCCTCGAGCGCCTGTGTTCCAGGGCCCTGGCCACTGGGGAAAGCCAAGGGATTTCACTTCTCGGGCCATGCTTAGGATAAAGCCGCAGCTTCTGGAGTGGGATTATGGGCTCAGCACACGGCCTCGGTAAGCAGGATCGCTATTGACAACTTTCAGGGGCTTGATGCTTCTCTGCCAACTCAGCAAATAGCAGCTGCTGCTGAATGGCTTTGAAATAATGCTGGGTTAGCTTTCTCTAGCCCGGCTGGCCAATCACGCTGTCTGTTTCTCCATGCAGAGCTCATCCAGAAACACAAAGCACTTAATGGGTACCTACTGTGTGCAGTACCTGTTCCAGGCAAGTTGGAGGAAGCACAGATGAAATTGAGCCATTGAAGGCAATTCTACCAGGAGCCATGCGGAGTCACTAGTTTCGGTTCTGTTCTTTGGGCCTCCTGCCCGAACATCAGAAATAGCTAAAAGAGGCACATCCTTCTCCACGCATCCCCTCTGCCTGTCGTCCTTCTCTCTGCCACCTGCCAGCATTTGTTGCCTGCAGCCTGGTCAGGTTTTGGTCACTTACTGCGTCAGTTTCCCAGGGTGCCCATTACAAGGCAGCACAAACTGGGTGGCTTCAAACAACAGATATTTATTCTCTCACAATTCTGGGTGTCAGAAACATAAAATCAGGGTGTTGGCAGGGCTGTGTCTCCGGAGGCTCTCGGAGGGCCCCTGCTTCTTCCTGGCTTCTGGTGGTCCCTGCACTGCCTGGGGCTCCTTGGCTTAGAGCTGCATTGTTCTGATCTCTGTCTCTGTCTTCTACGGCCTTTTCTCCCGTGTCTGTGTCTTCCCATGGTGGTCTCCCCTCGGCTTCTCCGTGTCTGTGTTCAAATTTCTCTCTTTTAAGAAAGAACATCAGTCTCTGGCTTGGTGCCCACCGTAATCGAGTATGAACTCACTTTACCTTAATTACATCTGCAAAGACCCTATTTCCCAATAAGACCATCTTCACAGGATCCAGGTAGACATGAATTTGAGGGGACACTGCTCAACCCAGTATCGTTACCCCCTGCCCTGAGCATTTGGCAATCAGGAGTAGGCAGAGGCAGGAAGGTCCCCTTCTGTCCTGCCAAGCATGGTCTCTGTGCTGTTCCTGGCAGCTCTGTGAGTACTTTAGCAGTGACCTGTCATTTTCACAGCCTGTCTGAGGAGAGGACAAGCCGGGGAGGGAGCTGGGTGGGGAGTGGCATTGGTTGGACACCTACCACATGCCACCATTACAGGGTCCTCTCATTTGTAGCTGCTGCCAGAAATGTCAGAACCTCTCAATCACAAGTTGCATGTCTTTATTAAATAATGAAATGACCCTAGAGCAACATGTGGCACACGCTGTGGAGTCAGTGCCACTCAGAGCTGTTCTGGCTGGCAACGGGGCGGCAGCGTCCCTTGCTCCCTTCCTACCAGCAACGCAGCTCTGGAGAGGGCCAACACCTTCTGCTCAGCGCCCTGTCCTCATGGCTTTCCAGACAGCTGGCTCCAGGGCTCCCCTCCTGCCGTGGCCTCATCGCCCTCTCATGGGCCCTGCAAGGATCGGAAAGGCTCTGGCAGCAGGACGGACCCAGGGCATGAGAGCTGCGTGCGGAACCCCCTTCCTTTGCCTTTTCAGGCTGGTTTTCTTCAGAGAGATCGCTTGCTGTCTCCCCATGTGTGTTTCTTTTTTTCCTTTTGGTTTAATAGCCACTTTGCTGATTTCCCCTAATAAGTGCTCTCGGTCCCTGGGGGCTTTTTTTTTTTTAAGATTAGAAAGTAGAACAAAGCTGGTGTTTTGTCACCTATTTCTCAGACCATCAGAAGCAGCAGAGAGGCTGAGCTTGAGTCAGTGTCTGCCCTTAAGGGCTGCAGGTTACTACCCAGGCTGGCCCTGGGACTCCAATTAGGCTCCGCCTGCCTGGATGGGTGGCTCTAGGATTCGAACCTGGGCCTTGTAGACTATAAAATCCATGCGCCTGGGAATGGAAAGTAGCACAGCACTTTGGGAAATAGCTTTAGCAGTTTTAAAAACAACTGAAAATAAATTTATCCTATGACTCAGCAATTTCACTCCTAGGCGTAAACCCAAAGAGAAAGGGAAATATTAATATATGTCCACACAAAGGCTTGTATGCAGATGTTCATAGCAGCTTTACTCAGCATAGCCCCAAAGTGGAAACAACAAAACGTCCATCCCCTTATGCATGGATAAATGTGGTATGTCCGTACGGTGGAACATTACTCGGCTACATAAAGGAATGCTGGAGTGGTATGTGCTACAATACGGATCAAGCTCAAAAGACATCGTTAAGTGAAAGAAGCTAGACTCAAAAGGCCGAGCTTGGAGGCTCACACCTGTAAACCCAGCACTTTGGGAGGCTGAGGCAGGAGGATTACTTGACCCCTGGAGTTCCAGACCAGCCTGGGCAACATAGTGAGACCCATGTCTCTACAAAAAAAAAAATTAAAAAAATAAAAATAAAAATAGATTCAAAAGACCATATATTGTATGGTTCTATTTATATGAAATTTCCAGGGCAGATCTACAGAGATGAAAGTAGATTAGCAGTTGCCTCAGGCAGGGGTTGGAACCAACAGTTAACTGCAAATGGGCACAAAGTATCTTTCCTGGGGTGAGAGAGATGCTCTAAAATTGTATTGTTGTGCTGGTTGCACAAGGCTGTAACTTTACTAAAATCATTTAATGGTATGCTTAGGTGATTTTTATGATATATAAAACATACTTTAACAAAACTTCTGAAAAATTTAATGACTGGAAAAAGAAATCCATGGACAGCAGAGTACAGTTGCTAAAAATGTGGGCCAGCTCCTGGCTCTCCTGTCTCCTGGCTATGTGACCCTGGTCCAGTTGCTTAACCTCTCTGTGCCTGGGTTTCCTCACCTTTAAAATGCAGTTGCTTAACCTCTCTCTGCCTGGGTTTTCTCACCTGTAAAATGGAGATAACATTTGTATCTGCCTCATCAAGGTAGTTATAAGGTTAAATGAGTTAATATTTGTAAAGGTCTTTGATCAGTACCTTTTGCATAGTGCACATTATATGTGGATAATTAAAATGCTGTTGAATTGTTGATTGCCTATTGTGCTCTAAGGAATTGCAGGGTTAAGCACTCCCTCTCTTCACCCAAGTGAGGCCCAGGCATCGGGTGGGGAGGGAAGCCTGTGGGGCTTGCACTCCATGGAGGACAGGTGTAGGTGCCAGGGGGCTAGCGTGCTCTGCCAGTCTCAGCTTCTCTGAGCCCCAGTCTGCTCTCTGCTGAGTGGGGTGACAGGGCCGCTTCTGCTGCTGCACGGTGGGATGGGGGTCATTTGAGACCCACAAATAGGCCCTGGCTTCTGGGGGGCTCCAGGGTGTAGCTACCTCCAGGTGGGCCATGGAGGGCCAGGAGAGTAAAGGGTGGATGGAACGTGCTGGAAACGAGCCATTCTGGCAAAGATTACTAATGACGTCAGCAGGGCTGTGGCAACCGGGAGCTAATCCCAACTCACCCCACACTCAGACCAGCTACAGCTTTCCCAGCACCATGGAGATGAGGAAATAAACACATCGGCTTCCCTCTCCTGGCCCCTGACCTTTTGTTCTGAGCAGCTGGCTGGGCGGGGCTGGGGAAGGGAAGGTCAAGTGGAGAGTGGTTTCTGGAGGTTCTGCAACCTTGTGGCTGGGCTGAGCCCTCTTTGCCCCTTGGGCTTCCCAGCTTCTCATTAGCTCCTGGTTCACTCTGGGCAGGGGTGTGCCAGCCTTCCCCCTTCCTTCAAAAAGCAGCCTCACGCAGACTTACACACGGCGTGCGTAGCAGCTGGGGTCCTAACAGTTCCTCCCCCAAAGGAAACAAGCCAGATGCCCGTCGCTGCCCAATGGGTAAACAGAGTGGCGCATTCATGCGGCACGACACTCCATCCAGCAACGAGAGGGAAGAACCACCTAATAGATATAAGACGGATGAGTCTCGAAAACATGGCCAGTGAAAGAAGCCAGACCCAACATCGTGGTGTATGATCCACGTATATGAAATTCTAGAAAAGGCACAACTGTAGTGACAGAAAACAGAACCGTCATTGCAAGGGCCAGGGGGTGGGCAGGGCGGTTGACTGCAAGGGGCCACAAGGAAGCTTCTGGGGGAATGGAAATCTTCTAAAACTTGAGCGTGACTGTACATGTTCACCAGAACTCATCAAATTCTGCACTTATAATAGGGAATTTATTGTATGTAAATTATACCTCAATAAAGCTGTTAAAAAGGAACAACCCTACAAAACCGAACATAGTCTGACCATACGATCCGGAAATTGTGCTCCTTGGTACTTACCCCAAGGAACTGAAAACACGTCCAAACAAAAACCTGCACACAAATGTTTATAGCAGCTATATTCATAACTACCAAACCTTGGAAGCAACCAAGATGTCCTTGGGTAGACGAATAGATAAACAAACTGTAGCACATCCAAAGGATGGAATATTACTGAGTGCTAATAAGAAATGAGCTATCAAGCCATGAAAAGACATGGAGGGGCTGGGCACAGTGGCTCAGGCCTGTAATCCTAGCACTCTGGGAGGCCAAGGCAGGAGGATTGCTTGAGGTCAGGAGTTCAAGACCAGCCTGAGCAAGAGCGAGACCCCGTCTCTACAAAAAAAATAAAAAAATCAGCTGGGTGTTGTGGTGCACACCTGTAGTCCCAGCTACTTGGGAGGCTGAGGCTGGAGGATCACTTGAGCCCAGGAGTCTGAGGTTGCTTGCTGTGAGCTAGGCTGACGCCACGGCACTCTAGCCCAGGCAACAGAGCTGACTCTGCCTCAAGAAAAAAAAAAAAAAAAACATGGGGGAAACTTAGATGTATATTACCAAGTGAAAGAAGCCAATCTGAAAAGGCTCCATACTGTATGATTCCAACTATGTGACATTCGTGAGAAGGCAAAACTATGGAGACAGTAAAAAAGATCAGGGGTTGCCAGGGGTTAGACGGATGAACAGGTGGAGCACAGAGGGTTCTTAGGGCAGTGACACCATCCTGTGTGATGCTGCAGTGGTGGACGTGTGGCGTTATGCATTGTCCAGACCCGTAGATGTACCTGTACAGCACCCAGAGTAAGCCCCAGTGTAAACTATGGACTCCGGATGACACTGAGGTGTCAGTGCAGATTCACTGACTGATGTGCCACTCTAGGGCAGGATGTTGGTAGTTGGGGAGGCTGTGCATGGGGACCCTATACTTTCTGTTCAGTTTTGCTGTCATCTTCAAACTACTCTAAAAAATCTATTTTTTTTAAAAAAGGAACCACAGGGCAAGGGCTCCTTAACCCAGAAGATATCGCGGCTCCAGGGTGTCAGCCCTGCCTCCCAGACCATGCCCTGCCACTGCTGACAGCCCCCATAGCCTCCAGGGCCCCCTGGGCCCCCAGTGAGGCTAAGCGAATGTTTGGCCATTGGTGGTAGGGGTTTCTGGGCCAGCAGATGGCAAAACGGAGAGAAGGAGCTAGGGGCACCCTCTGAAGGGAAGGACACCCCAGGTCCTCCGGAGAAAGGAGGGTCCAGCCTTCAGTTGGCCTGGAAGCCGTGGACACCGAAGGCCCTTGGTTCCTCGAAAACCTCTCTCTCCTCTGTGACTTCCATCTTCTCTCTTTCTGCCCGTGGCTGCCCTGTGTTGTCCTGGACAGGCAAATAGAATCTGTTGCAAGGTGGCCCAGGGCCTTTCAGAGGCGGGTGAGAGAGCTGAGCAAATCCATGCAGTGGCTCGGCCCAGCCTTCCCGCCTCTCTCTAGAATGAACCCGAGAAGAGCCCCAGTGTCAGGAAAACTTGCACGGTGTGTTTGCCGCATCCCTCAGCAGGTTCCAGGGGACCGAGCTACACCAGCCTCATGAGAACAGGCCTTCCTGCAGGGGAGCCCCCAGCAGTCCTCCTGGGCCCCGGAGTGGCTTTAAAGTGTCAGTGGCACTGAAGTTCTCCACCGGGCCCCCTTTGGTTTGGGAAGTCCATGGTCCTTTGCATGCAGGGATCAAGGAGGCGCTGCTGCGTGGTTCTCAGGTGGCAGAGGACGAGGCCCTGTTAGAGCAGCAGGCCCCGGCCCTGCTGTGGGCCCGTTGGCCTCTGCCTCCTACTGCTGGCCGTGGGCCGAGAGGGGGAAGGTATCTGTTCTGCTTTGTTTTGTCCCGTGGTTATGTAAGGGCTGTGCACGCTGCACAGCTACAAGCTAGGAACTGTACATACGTCATTGCACGTCCCTTAAATTTAATCCTAACGTATTATTATTGCTACTGAGTGAGAGGTGGGCCTCTGCGGTTGCCCTTGCCTGTTCCTGGAGTCCTGTTTTTCTTGGCCTTGGTGCTTTGGGGCCCAGCTAGAGGAGACCTGAGGCTCAAGGGTCCTGAGTTTAAGGGGGGAAGAGGAGGTCAGAGGAGGGAGCTTGGGAGCCCAATCCGAGAACTGGGTCCCCAGGCTCCTGTGGAGATCAGGACAGCAGAGCAGCCTTCGCAAAAATGCACAGCAATGACCCAGTTCCGCTTCACTCTGCTCCTGTCCTCATCCTGACCTGTCCCTCCCTCATCCCTAAACCTTCCCAGGCCTGGTCTTTGGAGGGACTCGGTTCATCGATATTATCTCCATGTCTCCTGTGGGTGTTAACCTCATGTTTTTCTAATTCTTTGCAAGTTTATTTTGATAATTTCTATCTTTCTAGAAAATTATCCACTCCATCTAGATTTCAAATATATATCCTATTCTCTTATAATGTTAAAAAATGCCTTTGTGGTATTAGTCCAGTTTTCATTTCTTTTTTATTGGTTATATTTGGGAGAAATATGAGCTATAGGTCTTTTCAAAAAGTTAGCTTTGGTTTTAAAGGTCTATTTTACTATTTTTTTCTAACGAATCCATCAATTTCTATGTTTAACTTTATTATTCACTTCTCCTTTTAGTTTTATTTTTAGTCCTGTTTTCTTGTTTGTTTTTTGGAGACAGGGTCTCACTTTGTCACCGAGGCATGAGTGCAGTGGCATGGTCATAGCTCACAGCAACCTCAAACTCCTGGGCTCAAGTGATCCTCCTGCCTCAGCCTCCAGAGTAGCTGGAACTACAGGTGTGTGCCACCACACCCAGCTAATTTTTTCTGTTTTTACTAGAGACCGGGTCTCGCTATTGTGCAGGCTGGTCCTGAACTCCTGACTTCAAGCAATCTCCCACCTCAGCCTCCCAAAGTGCTGGATTACAGGGGTGAACCACCGAGCCTGGCCTATTTTTAGTCCTTTTTTAAAGTATAATGTCAAATTTTTATTTACATTTTTGTTGTTTAATTTTAAAAAACACTTCAGGCTATAAAAGCTTCTCTAAGCACCAATTTGGCCATGTCCCATATATAGTATCATGTGCTTTTGTGAATTCTGTTAATTTTTAAGAAATCTAAATTTGCAGTTTTTATTTCCTATTTAAAACTGAAAAACTATTTTAAATACTAGTGGTGTTTGCATGTTTGTGCTTTTGTTCTCAAAGTTTTCTCACTATCATTATCATTATCCATTTGTAATTCATTTCCGCTTTTACTGAATTACGGTCTGAGAATGGGAATCCGTGCAACTTCTACTTTCTACAATTCAGAATCTTCTTTGCAACCTAATGTATAACAAATTTTTGTAAATGTTCGATGGATATTTCAAATGCATATATATCATGTTTGGAGAATATGTGGATATAATTTCAAACTTACTACTGCTCAGAATTCTGTCCCCTTCCTTACTCAGTCCACTTGACTCGTCATTTTTGAGAGTATCCCTCTCTGACGATGGTTTTGTCAAACTCTCCTGAGAGTTGTCTGGTGCCGGTCCTGGCTGAAGGTCCTGGCAGTCTCTGGCCTGGTCTCAGAGAGGTGCTGAGGTGTCCTATGAAGATGTGACCCCACATTAGCCAAAGCAGCTGGCTGAGCAGGGAGCAGGAAGGTGCTGCTCATTTTTCTTTTTCTTTCTTTTTTTCTTTTTTTGGTGGCTCAACCATTGCCCTCACAGAGGTGCCTGGTATGGGCAGCAGGGCCAGTGCTTCCAGGATTCCCCTCCAGCTGAGAGGGGAAGGAGCAGAAGGCCCTGCCCACAAACAGGGGTGGCCATGGCTGCCAGCAGGCTCCACCTGCCACGGAGCCAGGGACACTGAACACCTGTGTTTCTTGGATGGCCACCAGTTCTCTCTAGGCTCCTGCCAAGCAGGTCAGCAAGGGTTGGGGTTTGTTTTCCTTGTGTCCAGGAAGACCCAGGCATAGCTCTTCTCAGTGAGCCTGACCTCTTAGGCTTCCAAAAACCAGGTAATTTTCAAGACCTGAGCATTTATGAGGTGCCCCCTCCCCGGCCCTGTCATGCTTGGGGCTGTGGGAGAGGGTCAGGGGGAAAGATGCTGCCTGACTAGTTCCACGTGAGTGAGGCACAGAAACTCCTCAAGACACTCCTAGTTTGAAAGATAGGGCACTTATCTGGGGAGTGGAGGGCAGAAGTGGGGACTAGAGGGTGTGGGTGTGGCAGAGGCTGGAGGAGAAGTAGTTTCCTTGGGGCAGCAGAGTGATCAAGGGCAGGAACCGACACCCTGGAGACAGCAGCAGATGAGCCCAGGAGAGTCAGGACAGCACTTGGCGACAGCATGAAAGCTCTCCCTAGGATCAGGAACAAGACAGGATGCCTGCTTCTGCTACTTCTATGCAACATTGTACTGGAAGTTCTAGCCAGAGCAACTAGGCAAGAAAAAGAAACAGAAAGCATCTAGATCATAAAAGAAGTAGTGAAACTATCTCTGTTTGCAGATGACATGATCTTATGTGTAGAAAAATCCTGAAGAATCCATGAAAAAATCCATTTCCAAAAATTAAAGACTTTTGCACTTTGAAAGACAACATTGAGAGAATGAAAAACAACCCAGAGAAGGGGAGAAAATATTGCAAACCATTTATTTTATCAGGATCTAGTATGCAGAATAGATAATAAAATTCTCACAACTCAACAATAAATAACTCAATGAAAAATAGGGCAAAGGACTGAAATAGGCATTTCTCCAAAGAAGATATACAAAGGGCCAACAAATACATGAAAATATTCTCAATGAATGTCATTAGTCAAAAAAATACAAATCAAAACCACAATGAGATACCCACTTCAATCTATTTGGATAGTTAGAATTTTTTTTTTTTTTTTTAAGACAGAGTCTCACTCTGTTGCCCGGGCTAAAGTGCCATGGCATCAGCCTAGCTCACAGCAACCTCAAACTCCTGGGCTCAAGCGATCCTCCTGCCTCAGCCTCCCAAGTGGCTGGGACTACAGGCATATGCCACCATGCTCAGCTAATTTTTTCTGTATACTTTTAGTTGTCCAGCTAATTTCCTTCTATTTTTGGTAGAGAGGGGGTCTCGCTCTTGCTCAGGCTGGTCTCGAACTCCTGAGCTCAAACGATCCGCCCACCTCAGCCTCCCAGAGTGCTAGGATTATACAGGCGTGAGCCACCGCGCCCTGCCAGTTAGAATTTTTTTAAAGAAAAATGACAAATATTGGTGAGGATTTAAAGACGTTGGAACCCTCACACCCTGCTGGTGGGAATGTAATATGGTGTAGTCACTACAGACAACAGTTTGGTGGTTCCTCAAAAAGTTAAACTCATTACTCTATGGCCCAGCAATTCCCCTGCTAGGTATATACCCAAAAGAATTGAAGACAGGTGTTCAGACAAAATTCTCACAAGAATGTTCATAGTGGCACTATTCACAATAGCTAAAAGATGAAAATAACCCAAACATCCATCAACTGGTAAATAAACAAATTGTGGTTTGTCCATACAACGGAATGTTATCCAGCCATAAAACATTAGTAAATGCAGTACTGACACATGCTACAACGTGTGTGTGTCAGTGGATGACACATGGATGAACCTTTAAACCATTAAGCTGAGTGAAGGAAACTGGTCGCAGAAGGCCACATGTTATATTTATATGAAATACCCAGAACAGGTAGATTCAAAGAGATGGAAAGTAGATTAGTGGTTTCCAGGGCTGGAAGGGAGGGGACTGGGAAGTGACTGCTTGGTGGGGATAGTCTTTTCTTTTGGGGTGATAAAATGTTCTAGAAGTAGATAGTGGTGATGGTTGTACAAACACCACTGAATTGTATACTTTAAAATGGTTATAACAATCAATTTCATGTTATGTGTATTTTACCACCATAACCACCCCCCAAAAAAGTATGTGTAGGGCATGATGAAACAGGCCCACAAAGGAAGATGGCCATGCCTGCCAGGCCAGGGAGTCATCGATGATGTGGAGCAGGGGGTGACATGGGAAACCCGGGGGACGTGGCGGATGGAGGGCGTGAAGCAAGTGGGGGCAGGGGCAGCGCGTTTCTGGGGCTGATGTTAAGATCCATGTGAGGAAGGGGCTGGGAGCTGCAGGCCTCCCAGGTTTAGGAAGCTTCGTGTGTGTTTGTGCATTTCCTGTGAATAATATGAGCTGGGACTTGTCTTTCTTGGCTGCATCCAAGCTGAAGACAAGTTCTCCCCTGGTTTGGCAGGAAGAATTTGAAGCTATTGCCAAGACATCTGTTTCATCGTTCTTGGCAACCAAAGGCATCCTGAGAGAGATACTCAAGGCTTAGAACTGGGAACATCCATAATTCCTTCTCCTTTCCTCCCATGGGACTGTAAATGGACGCTCCCAGCCTCAAGGAGCCCGGCTGCAGGGAATCCGGCGTTTAGGGAGGGAAACGGGTTGGGGTGGGAGGGCAGGCAGCACACCAGGAGAGGCCCAAGAGTGTCCTGAGAGTCCAGACTCCAGGGCAGAGTCTCTCTTAGGGGGACGGGGGAGGGCGTGTCCCCTCCCCTGTGCCCTGCTTGGCTTCTGACATGGGAAATGAGGGGAACGCATGTCAGGAGGGCCGGGCTGAAGCCCAGCTTGCTTACTCTGAGCGACCCAGGGCAAGTCTGTGTTCTCAGCCTGTAAAAAGAGAAAATGACACCCAATTCAGGTGTGTTGTTGGAATTAAGAGAGGGGACATGAGCAGAGTCCAGCACACTGGGGGAGCTCTGGAAATGCTCCCGGACTCCTCTAGAAAACTGGGCTGGAGAGGCCGCTGTAGCTGGGCCTGCGGGTCCCTGTGCCTCAGTCTCCTTGTCTCCAGCACAAGGGGGCCTGGCACTGACTTTCTGCAATCTTATGGCTGAGAACTCCAGCCCCAGGGCTGTCGCTGGACAGCCTTTAAAAGCAGGGTGCTTATTCAGAGGCTGAGAGAAGCAGGGTGCAGAGTGTAGACTAAAAAGCTACTGATTCTGCAGCTGAGGGTCAAGCAGTTACATGACCACTGCAGTGCGGACGGCCACCTCTCAGACCATCCCCCAGGCCCCCTGGGGAATGGGGCAGAGGAGGTATGCTATGCTACTGCTCTTCCCTTCCAGAACTTCCCTGTGTTTCCCAGACCCATAAAATCTGATGAATTGCTATTTAAATATTTAAATAATAACAGGACCAATGGTAGTTAATTCCCATAAAGGGACTCTGCAGGACGCGCTGATGTAGGAAGTTTGGCTCCTTCCGAGGGTGGGGAACTTGGGGGCCCCTCTGGGAAGCAGCGTGCTTGGCTCCTGCTGGGCATGGCACCCTCTGGACCCAGCACAAGCCCACCGTGCATCAGCTGTCATCATCTCCACTTTAGGGAGATGAAGTGCTTTGTCTGAGGAGGTGACACAGCTGGGAAGTGGCCAGACACATAGACCTGGGTTCCCAGGAACACTCAGTCTGCTCAGCAAGCCGAGCATGGAGATTTTTCTTAAGCAGCTTTATTGAGATATAAGTCACATGCCACACAATTCACCCACTTAAATTGTTCAGTGGTCTTAATTATATTCACAGAGTTGTACAAGCACCACCATAATCAACGTTGGAAGATTTTCATCACCTGTAAAAGAAGCTCCGCACTCCTTCGCTGTCACACCCCGTGCCTCTACCTCCCCAGCCCTAAGCAATAGCGAATCTACTTTCTGTCTCTATGTATCTGTCCGTTCTGGACATTTCGTATAAATGGAATGATATGTAGCTTTGGAGTAATTCTGACTTCTTTCACCTGGCCTGTTTTCGAGGTCCATTCATGTTGTAGCGTATGTCAGTACTTCATTCCTTCCTATGGCCAAAGAACATTCCATTGTCTGGATCTACTACATTTTGTTTATCCATTCATCAGTTGATGGACATCTGGGTTTTTTTCCCCACTTTTTGGCTATTATGAATAATGTCGCTATAAACAGTCATACAGAAGTTTTTGGGTGGACCTATGTTTTTATTGCTCTTGGGTTATGCTTGGGGTAGAATTGCTGGATTATATGGTAATTCTATGTTTAGCTTTCAGAGGAACTTCCAGACTGTTTTCCAAAGTAACTGCATCATTTTACATTCCCACCAGCAATGTATGAAGCCTCCTGTTTCTCCACCTCCTCACAAACGCTTGTTAATATCTGTCTTTTTGACTACAGCCATCCTCACCACTGTGAAGATGTGTGTCATTGTGGTTTTGATTTGCATGTCCCTGATGACTAATAACGTTGAGCAGCTATTATGTGCATATTAGCCATTTGTGTAGCCCCTTTGGAGAAATGTCTATTTAGATCTTTTGCCCATTTTTATATTGGGTTGTCTTTTTATTATTGAGTTGTAACGGTTCCTTATATATTCTAGATACAAGTCTCTTATCAAATATATGATTTTGCAAATATTTTCTCCCATTCTGCAAACTACCTTTTCACTTTCTTGATAGTATCCTTTGAAGCATACAAGTTTTAAATTCTGATGAAGTTCCATTTATCTAGTTTTTCTTCAGTGGATTCAAACTTCCTAGTTTTTTAAATCAATGTTTAACGTAGAGAAATTTGCTCATGCCAAAATAGTCATTTGGTTAAAAAAAATAAATCTACTGAATGAGCAAATCATAAGGATTTGAGAATCTGTTCAAGAGCTTTTGATTTTTTTGTTTTTTCATGCTCAAACATTTAAAAAATTGTTTTATGATACTCCATTCCAAAAGTAATTTGATGGCACTTTCAAAAATTCAAGTAAGACAAAAAGATACCATAAATAACGAATTCTGGGCAAAATGAAAGTGTGCATCTGAGATGAAGCCAAGTGTACAGTCAGCGTGTAGAATTACATACACAGAGCTTCCCAGTGACCAAAGCAAAGAGGAAAATGCAGTTATCTGTAAGGCTTGCAGGCCCATGACATAAAAATATACCTATAGTTTAGGGGAGGCATTGCTCTTCCTGCCACAGAGACCAGAAATGAATGTTTCCCGTGGCTCCTCTTCAAGGGAGAATGCGTCTGGATTTACCAGCGAGAAGACAGCACGTATGAAATGCTCCTGATAACCTATCTTCTCACAGCTCAGTCTCCTTCCCTTTGCGTTTCCAAACTCCCATCTCTCTGTCTTCCTGCCAACAGTTTTGCCACATGTAAAATTGTCTTTGTCATAGTAATCTTTTAAAAAAACACAATTATGAGCACCTCATTTCCCTTCTTGAAGTTCTTCAATAACTCCCAACTGCCCTCAAGATAGAATCCAGACTCTTTAACATGACTTCGTGATATTTTGAAATTTAACTCCAGCCCACGAGAGCCATCAGTCGCGGACACCCCGCCACCCTGGATCTCAGCTTGCTAGTGCCTTCACTTTGAAGCCTCGCTGAGGTCTGTGTTCGCTTAGTGCACTCACACTTCCAACAAGTATATGTACTTTGCCAGGATGACAGAAGATTAGAAGCACCAAATCAGAAAGAATAGAAAAGAATTACTGCGGGTGGAATAATGAGAGACTGATGGTTTATCAGCAGTAGAGGAAATTGAAAATTATAAAAAGCAAAGCTAGATACTCAGGAAGTGGAATATCTGAGAGTACTTAATGCAGGTACAAACCCTTCTGCCCATCCAATAGCCCCGAAGAGCTGCGTAGTATATAATAGGACAGAATCTGGACCCTTCACAATGATAAAGCTTGTGATAAACTATTTTTAGTGTACTCTATTTTAAGAAGGCAAGAGAAAATGCAGTGTTGTTTTTTCTTATAGACTGGTTAATGTAAAACAGTTTTTAAGTATTAAGACTTGAATTAATAAAATATTAGTTGTAAAGAAAGCTTGACTCTTTAAAACAGTGCTCTCTTATGAGTATCATTAACCGAAGTTTGGCTCCAGAGGGAAAGAATAACCATCCTCTAATTCTCTGCACCAATTTTTAAGGAAATAAGATTTTAAAAACACAAGAGAAATATTTGTTCACTATAGAAAATACAAATAACCCAAAAGAAAAAATTACACATAATCTCACTTTTCAAAGATAATTGCTGCTAACATTTTGAAATATTTTCTTGTATATTTTGACTGTCTATATGTATGTATATTGTTTTTTCAAAAATGCTTGATATGGTTTTCGTGAATTTGTTTCCATGTATTATGAGGATTTTAATGTGATATATAGTCAACATCATCATCTGAATGAGCTTATCCTATGCTACCACTTCGCCGTATCATGCTGTATGTAACTATTTGCTGGACATGTAGGTAGTTTCTAGTTTTTCACCTCCTCTTCTGATTCTGGGCTCCAGGGTGACTTTGCCGCTGTTGCTGGAACCATTCTCTTTGGTTTACTGGGTTCTCTGTGACTTGAAAGCATGATGCATCTCCTGGTAGGGCCGTTGTGACTTGTAATAATGGCGCTTTGTGGCTTAATGAGAACAGAGCTCTATGAATCCCTCTTTGTCTGACCTCAGCCAACCTCGCCCTCAGTGGCAGCAGGATTCTTAGGCCCTTGGGACCCCATTGAGCTGTTGTCATAGTGATCGGTGCTGGGGGCAGGGTCACTGGGCCAATGTCCCTAACCAGACTGTCTCTGTCTTAATGACACCCGTAGATCATGGCTGTTCAATCCCCGGCATGGGGAGAGAAGTCAGTAACGGCCTTCAAGGCCAGCGTCCAGTCCGATGCTCTGGGACTGGGGCACCCCAGCGTTTTCTGGGGCCTGGCATAAGTCTCAGCTGGCCTGGCCAAAGAGCCCCTGAGGCTGCTTGGGTTTCGCCCACGGCCCTGGAACCACTCCCAAGCCTCTGAGGGCTGGCGTTTCCGAGGACCCTACATCTGAAATCAGCTCTCACACTGTCAGGAAAGTCTGCCAGCATCCCAGGCAGACGGACTATCACTTCCCAGAGTGAAGCTTCCTGTTGCCTGATGGCAGCGCTGGGAGGACCTTGGAGATTCTCGGGCCTGTCTTCTTGTGGTACAGATGGGGAAACTGAGGCCTGGGGAGCAGGAGCTGATTTTAGATTATTCAGTAAATCCAGAACGCAATGTGAACCAGGCAATCCTCCCACCTCTCTCTAAAGAGGAACATGTCTGGAGTCTCTTGTAAAACAATTGGCATTTTTACAGTAAGTTCTTTAAATCTGATCTTTTAAAAAAATAAAGTGTTTTTTTAAAATTACACAAGAAGTCCATAAACACATTTTTCTTGGAAAAAAAATAGAACGTTGCAGATACGGCTCAAAGCCCCTTTGGCCTCTGTCCACAATCCCGGCACCCTCCCCAGGGACAGGATCCTGGTTTGGTGTGTATCCAAATCTGATTTTAAATTACCTAAAGCTTACTTGCTTGGCTTGGGTGGCCTGGACAATTGGGGTGATGCAGGTCCATGTCCCCAACTGGGCAGGAGCCCAGGCAGCTCGCTGGGGCTGTGGGTGTCCCCTCGGCTGCCCGGGGCTGGCAGGATGGCCCACACAGGAGGTGCTGCCCTGACCCCGGGCAGCTGGGGAGGGAAGCAGGAATGGGAGGTGCTGGCAAGGCTCTGTCCTCACTGAGCCCGGGACCAGGACAGCTCCTCCATCTTCTTGTCCCAGTTCCTGTTCCAAATCCGAACAGCCCCTACTGCTGTCCTGGAGTGGGTGCCGGGAATCTGAACAGAAAAATAGAAACTTTTGTACCAGGGTTTAGCAATCTCTCCAGCAGGCTGCAGGCCCCCAGGGTCGTGCTAAGGCCGCAGGCTCCTGTGCCTGTCTCTGGTTTCCACCCCCTCGCCCCATTTCTGCCACTCCCCCGCCCCACCCGACTTTCCTAGCATCTGTCCCTTCCCTTCCAGGCACCCGGGGCCCCCTGCCAAGGAGAAGCTCAGCCCACCATCTCAGTACCCTCCGGAGAAGAAAGAGGGTGGTTTACAAGAAGAGTTTAAAGAGCACAATGATATATCCAAAGAAATAAATCTCACATGGAAAAAATCCTGACATTGAAGCCAAGTCACAGGGAAGAAAGAGGCTTTCCTGGCACGCCAAATTTTTTAATTACACAAAATTAAATCCCCAAAATTTGGCATCCCCAAATTTTGGCTGCCTGACCTACCCAGCTGGAGCCATTTCTCACTACCTGGGGCCGAGCCTTAGGGTATGAGTCTCTGCTAAGGAGGCAGCCTGCTCCCCTGCTGGGCCCTCTGACCACAGCCTAGGAAGGATAATAAGAGTCACGGAAACAACAACAGCTTTTATGGGTTGGGAAACAGGAAGCAGGTCTTCTTCCCTCAAGTTCTCCTAGTCCTAATCTATGAGAACCTTCCGTGATTTCAGTGCACACTGTTTAGATTTTTAAATGCATAGAAATCATATCCAGCAGTTTTCAGGTTTTTCTTTTTAATCACTGAAAATCCTTCTTTTCTCAAGCAAAAAATCTTACCTAGAGCCTTAACACGTATGATATATAAAATCAATAGGAAGGTTTCTCCAGGTGAGGTATTTTGCTTGGCAGGAGCCAAGTGGAATCTCCTGTGGAATTTCTAATGTTCCTACAGCACAGTTTGGTCACCTCTTGTCAAAATTAACTTCCTGCTTTTACAGCTGAGAAAACCAAGGCCGGAGGTGAAGGGTTGTTGAAGCCCCCTGGCAAGGCGGTGACAGAACCAGGGATGTCCAGGTGCCTGGAGATCCACCCAGGGCACTAAAACCAGCACAAGACCTTGGTTAGCCTGAAAGGATGAATTTCGGCAAAATCAGAGCTTTTGAGGACACTTTGCTAGCCCAAGGTTGCCAGGGGGATGGTGTTGCTGTGGTTACCCAGGCCCAGGAAGCAACATTTGCTCCCAAGTCCTGGGACACACGCCTGTTTCCCGCTGGGCTGGAGGGAATGGCCGGTGCTGTGGCCTGAAAACCCCGTGTTCTGAGGCCGTGTCGTAA
This sequence comes from Lepilemur ruficaudatus, assembly GCA_963574885.1. Taxonomy (NCBI): domain Eukaryota; kingdom Metazoa; phylum Chordata; class Mammalia; order Primates; family Lepilemuridae; genus Lepilemur; species Lepilemur ruficaudatus. The sequence goes on along the minus strand of CAUYRT010086967.1, from coordinate 10,300 downwards.
ACACGGAGGGAGCCCGGGCCCTGGGATAAGGGTGAGGCACCCTTGGGCAGCCGGTCTCATGGCCCGTGTCCTCCCTGGTCCTCCCTCTCAAGGGGGATTAGAGATGACTCCGGCCCAGTCCCATGGTGTGGCCTTGACAGGGGAGCCGTGGCTGGGACTAAACACATTCAAGTGACCCAAATCCCACCCACAGAGCCCAGGGCCCCAGGGCCCCTGTGGCTGCCTGGAGTCTGCAATGGGCAGTTTTGATGCGGCACCTACAGGGGACCAGGGAACAGAGAGGTGAAAACACCAGGCCCTGAAGGAGCCTAGACCTGGTGGGGGACAAACAGGGAAATGAGCACTTCAGACGCAGTGGGAGGAAGGCTGGGTGTGGGGAGGACGGAGCACAGAGGGGAGGAAGGGAGCACTTTGCTCACGTGTCGGGGAGGGGAGGACACGGTCAGGTGGCGTCTCAGTTCTTGCAGGCTGCTATGACGATAGACATTTATTTCTCACAGTGCAGGAGGCTGGAAGTCCAAGATTAAATCTCCTGTGGATTCAGTGTCTGGTGGGGGCCTGCATTCTGGTTCCTAGACGGTGTCGTCTTACTGTGTCCTCACATGGTGGAAGTAACAAGGCAGCTCTCAAGCCCTCTTCTATAGAGGCACGAACCCTACTCATGATCAATCTGCTCCAAAAGGCCCACCTCCTAATACCATCACCCGGGAGATGAGGTTTCAGCATATGAATTTTGGGGGAACACAAACATTCAGACCATAGCAGCAAGCTTCTCAGAGGAGGTGGTATTCTAGCTGGGGTCTTGAAGGATGATGAGGAGTTTTCCAGTAGAAGAATGGGAGGGAGGCATTCCAGGATGACAAAGCAGCTGGTCTCAAAATACCTGAGGGGCAGTGTAGGAGCAGGGAGAGTCTGGTATGGCCAGAGGTGGGGTTGGAGAGCTGTCGGGGGTGTTGAGGGAGGCTGTGAAGAGCTTTAGAAGTTTGAGTCACACCCTGTGGGTCAGCGGATTTCAAGCTACTTGTGCCACAAGAAGCCCTTGTATTTGGTGGCAGCATTTCCGGGCACCAGAGGGGTGGACAGGGAGGTGAGCTCTGGGTCACTCTGCTGTATATTCTGGCCACAAACAGGACAACCTTTGGCCTAAGGTCCCAGTGATTAAGAAATAACCTGGGAAAACCATTCTGGAAGCTCTTGTTGATTGGTCGAAGGCTCTTCCTCCTGGCTGTGGCCACTTAGAGGCGTCAGGGGCCCTGGGCAGCCTCCGCACTTGGCCAAGCCCTGAGAGGGAGGGAGGGCCGCGATGGGTGGACTTGACCATCACTTCTGGCCACTTTCCTGCCCAACCGGAGATTGTAGGGACAACTCCAGCCAGTGGCTTCCTTGGCTTTGAAGTTGGTTGTCTGTTGTCTCATTTGTGTTTATGTCACAGAATAGCCAGCAGGAACCGAATGTGGACGTAGAAAGAAAACAGTCATGCTGAGGAAGCGCCACAGCCCCAAGCGGGTCGCAGCCCCTTCTGGGGATGGCAGGCAGGCAGGCCTGGGCTGTGGCCAGAATCACTAGGTGCTGCGGGCCCTGCAAGACCCTGCTCATTGCCTCCCTCCTCCAGGAAGCCCCCCTGTTCCTGTGCTCTCCTGCCTCTGTTAGAGCAGGAGTAAGTGTGAAGACGATGTTAGTGATTCTCTCCCAGGAAGTGCCTGGGGAAGAGTTTTCTAGCGTGACCTGGAACCCCAGGGCTGCCACTAGCCCCTAGAGCAACTTTGTGCAAATTAGAAAGAGGTGCCCTTTCCTCCAGATAGACACAGCTGTGCCTCGGAGCATTGCCTTTCTGCAGGGCATAGCCACGCCTACCCAGCTGAAAAGTGGACAGCTGCTATGATCGCCACTCCCAGATGAGAAACTGAGGCTCTAATCACACTGGGGCGCCTACTCCCAAGGCCACTGAGGCACTCACTCCTGGATAGAGCACATGAGAATGCCTCCCTGGTCAGGGAAGTGTACGCTGGGCTCTGTCTCTGTCCCAAGCAGGTGCTACGGTCTGAGTGTTTGTGTGCCCCCAACATGCTTACATTGAAATCTGCCCCACAAGGTAAAGGTTTTAGAAGGTGGGGCCTTTCGGAATGGATTAGGTCATGAGGGCAGAGCACTCATAATTGGGATTAGAGCCCTTATAAAAGAGGCCCGAGAGAAACCCCCTGCCCCTCCCATCACGTGAAGATGCAGCAAGAAGGCACCTGCTAGGAACCAGCGAGCAGGCCACATCAAACACCGGACCTGCCGGCACCTTGATGCAGACTTCCAGAGCTGTGAGACATAAATTTCTGTTGCTTATCAGCCCCCCGGCCTGTGGTATTTTGTTCTAGCAGTGGAAAGGACTAAGATGGGGGACTCCCTTCCAGCCAGCCTTACAGGGCACTTGGCCAGCCTGATCCAAGCCCCGGGCCAGAGGCTGGCCTCCACCACCATGCACCACAGCCACACAGGAGACAAAATGCAGAGCGTGTCCCATGACCTCAGCCCAGCCTAGGCAAGGAAGAGTCTCTCCATGGGTCATCGATGCCTTCCCAGCTGGCAGCCCACCCAGTTGACTCAGTCACCAAACTAAACTCAGCAATGATTTCTGATGTGCCAGACATTCATCTCAGGCCCATCCTCCTTCAAGACCTTCTCTCCACCACCAGGCATCCACAGACTCAGGTAGACCCATAGCCTGAAGTACCCGCACAAGGCACCTGACCCAGCTTAGCACAGCTGGGCACTCACTCCATCCCTGCACCCACGGCAGACATCGCCAGTGGACCACTGCATGTCTTTCCTGTCAAGCCTGGATTGAACCTCAGAATCCTTCTCAACTCAGTGCCACAGACAGAGCTATCTGAGTCAGCATGTAAGATGCAACCCATTGTAGCCATCCCTGACGTGATCCAATGCCCAGGTTTGGAGATGAGAGAACCTCTGCAAGTCACACAGCCAGACATCAGCAGAGACGTGATGAGAAGCCAGTGTCCCTCTCTGACATGGAGGCTCTGGTGGTTGTAGTCAGGGATGTTTGGGGGTCCCCCTACTGTCAGTGCTGCAGGTGCTGGGGCAGCCCTATGTGTTCCTTCCATGCCGGCCCCATAGACCTCACCCCAGGCTTGAGTACACCACCCCAGCTGCCCCACCTGCACCCCATGGCAGTTTGGGGGAGCCAGCGGGGCAAGCTTGACCTTCCTACACTGGCTCCTGAGCACACACGGCTGACTGTGGCCAGGGCCCAGGGCTGCTTCGTGACGAGGGCTCAGAGAGTGTTTGCTGAACCAACAAAGCCCCTGTCTAGACTCACGTGCTTGAACGGAGGGCCATAGGGTCTGCATGAGAGTGTAGGTGCACTGGAAGCTCAGAGGTGGAGCCAGCACGGTGCGGAGGTGTCTGGTGAAGACTTCTGGCAGCTCAGGGCTCAGCCTGGGCAAACACTTGTTCATTCATTCGTTCTTTCAAGCAAGGCCCACAAGTGTCAGGCATTATTCTAGCCATGGGGACACAGCAGTGAACAAAACTGACAAAACACCCTGCCGTCTAGTAGGAGGGAGACGATGATCAAGATAAATGAGGAGAAGGCATGTGTGCCCAACGGTGAGGAGCGGCGGGGAAGAGACGAAGCAGGAGAGGGAGTGTTTGGGAGGACTGCAGTTCAGACAAGGCGGCCGGGAAGGGCCTCGCTGGTGCAAGACGATTGACTAAGCCTGAAGACAGTGATGGAGCGGGTCTTGTGGACCTTGGGGGAAAGGCCAGCACCTGCCAAGGCTCTGGGGCAGGAGCAGCCTGGGACAGGAGCAGCTAGGGGACAGCAGGGGGCTGGGGCTGGAGGAGAGGGGATGCGGTAGACAGTGGGAGGTGGGGAGGGTCAGAGTGGGGTGGACAGTGGAGGTCAGGGTTGGGCCCAGTCTCCAAGGGTCTCACAGCTCGGAATAAAGACTTGAGACTTTCCTTGGGGAGATGGTGCCCCTCAAAAAGCTGTGTCCACATCCTAACCCTTGGAGCCTGTGAATGTGGCCTTATTTGGAACAGAGGTCTTCATAGATGTAATTAAATTAAGGATCTCAATATGAGATTATCCCGGATTATCCAGGTGTCCTCTAAATCCAATGACAAGTGTTCCTTGTAAGAGACACATCCAGAGGAGAGGCAGGAGGAGCGGAGAGGGCCCTGTGAAGAGGGAGGCAAAGATTAGAGCAGTGCCACCACCAGCCAAGGAATGCCAGGAGCCAGCAGCTGGAGAGGCCAGGAAGCATCCTCCCCGAGAGCCCCGAGGGAGGGCAGCCCTGCGACAACCTGGCCTCCAGATGGGGAGAGAATACATTTCTGTGGTTAAAGCGACCCAGTTTGTGGTCACTTGTCATGGCCACCTGGGAAACTGATACCAATGGGAGTGCTTGGAGGGTCTTGCTGGAGGGCCATGCTCTCTTGTGTTTAAGGGAAGGGATCCCCCCTGCTGCTGTCGGGGGAGTCTCAGATGGGGCGAGGACAGAGTGGCCAGGCGGTCACTACGGGATGCCAGCAGGGAGTGGCTGTGACCGGGGAGGAGTGAGGAATGGAGGCAGTCAGAGGGGGGCTCAGTCTCAGCTGGTGAGAGCAGAAGTAGGACTGGGCCAGCCGCTCTGTGGGAGGCAGGTAGATGACGCGACAGTGAAACCCATGAAGCCCAGGCCTAGGGGCCCTGAGAGAGGGCAGGGGCGCTGGGCGGCTGGGAGCAGGGAGCGAGAGAGGGGCCCTGGAGAGCTCGCGACCAAGGAAAGGGTCCTCCTGAAAACATCCACACCAGACTGGGAGCAGAGGACAGGGAGCAACTCCTCTAGGGTGAGCTTTCTGGCCTCGGTGCTAGGGCTGTGCTGTCCTTGCACCATCTATGGGACATGATGTTGAAATGTCACCCCAGGACCCACTCACTGCTGTCAGATCTTACAGCCACCCCCACACAGCCTGTGGCTGTGTTCACTGCTCAGAAAGTCCCGGATCACTCAGGACTCCGAGGGCAGAGGGCGTCGGCGGCATGTACGCCGTGCCCAGCTTCGACAACAAGCGCCCAGCCTTAGTGCTGCAGGAGGCTTCCAAGTCTCAGAGCTCTCTGGGGCTGGTGGTCATGCTCCTGTTTGAGGCTTTTTGTGGTCTCAGGGAGCACAGCTTCAAGCAAGACTTAATCCTGTTTCTGTGAAGCAGGAGAGAGGCCTTGGAGTATGCGGGGAGTGAGTGCAATGGACGGCTGTTGCCCATCTTGCCCGGGAAGATGACAGAAGGGTTCTCTTTCCTTGGCAGCTCCCACAGAGGAAGGGGCTGGTGGCACCACAGGGACATGGGCACAGATGTAGGCGTCTCCCTTCAGTGGCCAGGGCAGGCTTTGATTCGGCCTCCTGCGTCGTGTGAGCAGCTGTGAGCTATCAGAGCCTGGCTGGCTGATCCTGCCGCCCAGCGGGACCAGCCTGCCCTGTGTCCTGGCCTGAGGCTGGCGCTCCACCCACGGGCTCTGCAGTGCTCAGAGCTGGGGATCCTGTTGCCGAATGAGCAGGGAGATGGGTTTCCCGGGTCCCCCCCTTATCAGATAGGAATCTGCAGCTAAGCAAGTCGGTACAGAGTCCAGGGTGTGCTCTTTGTCCCCAGTCCAGTAGGTTCATCTCTCTGAGCCTCAGTTTCCACTAATGCAGAGTAAAAAGAACAAACTGCAATTCACAGGGCTCCAGCAGGGATTGCCAAAGTCGGCATGGTGGGGTGTTTAGCCCAATGCCTGCACTCAGGAGGCATCTAATAATTTCTTACTGCACTCAAGCCCAAGTTGGCTCCGGATCTGTGGAAATACAGATCAGCATGGTTACCCAGCGGGGCCCAGCGCACGTTTCCAGCTCCAAGTGTGAGAGGACCTGGCAGGTGGGCCAGGCTGGGCACTGAGGAAAGGGTGAAGTTTGGGGCAGTGAGCTGATACGGCTGAGAGAGCAGTGACTGGGACATAAGGACACCAAGAGGAAGGAGGCTGAGGGGCCACTCCAGGGGCAAGGCAGCACCCCACAGGCTCTCCACCGTGTCCTGAGCCCATTGTCCTTCTACAGAGAGCCCTAAGAGGCTGTCAACGTTCTTTAATAGAAGGTGGCTCCAGCCTCAGCAAAGATCAAATAGAGTTGCTACTCACACAGTGCTGCTCCCTCCAAAGACCCCGGAGAACCGGGGAGAGGGGAGCCCACAAATGAGCCAGAAGGGAGGAAGATACAGGGGAAATGAGGATTAGGCCACAGCAAGTGCAGAGCACAGAGCCTGTGGTCCAAGCCACTCGGACATGGAAGCCAGAGCCGACGGCCAGTGGGCATCCGCCTTGCAGCCCCACCTGTCTGCCTGGGCGGCAGGGGTGACTCCAGCATGGCAGCCTGAGAACTGCCGAGACTGGATGGTCTCTGACGCGTTGACCTCATTCATCCATCCATTCACTCGCCGGATGTTGATGAGTGCTAACTCTCTACCTGGACACAGCAATGACCTGAGGACCGCTGGGACCCATTGGTCTGTGGGGAGCCTCAGTTATCTCTGTCTCCACATCTAGGGTGGGAAACCCTCCACTGCCCCCACCCCGCACCATTCTCCTCCCATCCGTGAGGAGCGTATGTCCTATGGCTGGCAGGGCTCCCGTCCTCTGCCTTGGGGGGAAGCTGTGGACAGGGAAGGTGAGTGATCTGGTGGGTAGACTCTAGGTGACAACAGGTTGATCCCTCATGTGGTGGCCACACGGCTGGAGGGAAGGTCTTGAGGCTCAGGCGAGTCCATGCATCCCCTCTGGGGACAGCCAGCCTGCTGCAGCCGCGGTTGCCAGACACTGGTTCCCTGATGCTAGGACACAAGAACGACACCCCTCCCAGCAGCCTCCTCTCCAGCAGCAGAGGGTTGATGTAGAGGAGATGTATAGAGAGTGTACGTGCACACACACACACACACACACACACACACACGTGTTTTGGTGGCAAAGTCCGAGGGGCGGTGACTGAGTATGTGTGAGCATGCCCTGCCTCTCCATGCTGGGCTCCTGCTCAGAGGAAAGCAGCCAACCCCCTGCCTACCCGCAGCCCCCCAGCTCTCAGGCCCAGTCCAGTACCTTAGACATTCCTCCTGCCTACGGTGGGATATTGAGTCTTCAGGGCCCCTGCCTGAGAACTGGCATCTGTGCTGGTGGGGAAGGGTCTGCCTGAGCCCCAGCTTGGTGCTGAGCAGAACTGTGGAGATTAAGTACAGATTACCTGGGCTTGGGTGGGGTGCATTGAGGGCTCAGGCCAGTGGCAGATCAATTTGGAGGAGGCAGTGGAGTCAGGCTCGGGTCCTCGAACACTGAGCTTAGGGAGGTTCGCGCCCATTCTTGCCCTGGTGGTTAAGGCAACACCCGCATTGGCTCCCCGCCCCTCCGTGCCCCACAGGCAGAGCCTGCTCTTGGCAGCTCAGGGCTGCTGTACTGGGCAGGGGTGGGGACGGGGACAGGCCTGAGGGATATGTGGCCGTGCTGCACGTCACCTGCACCTGGCACCTGGACACAGCAGTGACCTGAGGGCCCGAGGGCTGTGCTGCACGTAAGCCAGATAGGCCAATGAGTCCAATAGGGCAGCCAGGGCAAGGAGCTGTGGTCAGGCTGTGTGATTGTCCTCTGGGTGGCCACACCCTCCCAGGGAGACCACGCAGGGCGAGTTCAGCTTGGTCTCCTCCCAAGGTCCTTCCCACCCTGGGAGTCCGAGCTCCTGCAGAGGCTGCTATGCTTACAGCCAACTCAGCTTCAAAGACTTGAGGACACGCCTGGTGACCCTCCCAACTCTCCTCACCATGGTGACCAACCAAGTTCTTTAGAGAAAACTCCAGGACCCACAGAAGTGTCTCCAGCTTGCAGCCTTCCCGGCGAACTGGCCTGGGAGAGCAAACGTCCCAGCAGTCCTGTTCTAGGAGGGCATGGCCCAGAAAAAACGTGCTGAGGTTGCTGAGTTCCCATGTTTAGTTTGGGGTGACTAGCCAGCTCTGGCCCTTTGGAGAACTCAGCCCTAGTTCCCTGGTGACAGAGTTACTTGGCTCTGCACTGGGCGGTGGGGGTGGACCCCTCATGTCAAGGGGAGGAGCTTGACGGGACTGTGCACTTTCTGAGAAGGACAGCCAGGGAACGCTGCTCTCAAGAACAGATGTCTCAGCACCTTTGGATTTGAGCCACGTAGAATTCTCTGCCCTCTGAATCTCAAGGTCGAGGGTGCTAACAATCCCAGAACTTGATAGTTTAGATCTGCAAGAGACCTCAGAGATACACAGCCCACCCTAGCACTGGGAAGGTCCAGCCTCAGCCACCAGCTGCTGGCCGTGGGAGACCTTGCCTCTCAGTCAGTCTCCAGGGTCAACTGGTGCCGGATCTGGTCTGTCCTCCACCAGCAGCCTGTGGCAGTGCCCACTCCCCCCTGCAGGGGGGAAAAGCTCAATGGGAGGGAGTGTGTGATGAGCCTCCGGGAAACGCTTAATAACTGTTTAGTGTCCAGAGTGGAGGTGTCACCCACATCAGAGCCCCCCCCAAGCAGCACAGTTCAGAGACACTGGCACCCCGCAGTATGCTGAGATGACAGCATATATCGCAGTGACCATGAGGAATGGCTAAAGTGAGTTGGGATGGGTTGTCCCCAGCAGCAAGGGCTCAGATGCCTCAAATCTATGAACACATCCATTTAGAGCAGGGGTAGCAGTCCATTCTGTGGCCCCCAGGGCAGGGTTAGGGCAGAAGGGGTGCAGTAAGGAGAGAGCTTGGTGCCAGGTGCAGGGGCATGGGACGACCAGCACTGGGTGGTGGTCGGTATCTGATCCCCAGGGGAGGTCTCGAAACAAGGGTGGACACCCTGGCCTCTCTCCAGCTGGCAGCCCTCCCCCTGGGGATGTCAGGCTCTCAGAATGCAGAGTCTGCCTCAGCCTGGGACCTTGGGGACAGGCCTCGGGGAGCTGGGACCCTCAGGCCTTGTGGGCTGCCAGCAGAAAAGTTGACTTGAAATAACTCTGAAGACATTTTTCTTGGTAAGAGATAAAAGCATGTATATTATTTTTAAAGTAGTCTTTATTATTTGTTCCAATTATAGGATATATACTTGATATGGAAAATTGTGAAAATACAGAAAAGCGTATAGAAAATTAACATTACTTTTAATCCTACCACCTGTTGTAAACTATATTCATTTTGGTCTTTTTTTTAACATCTTGGAGAGACATGTTCACTTCCCTTGGTGACTAGCTTGGGGTGGCCCCAGGTGCTGGCACGAGAGTGCCTCCCCCATCCACCCTAAGATGACCAGATCCGGCATGTCCTGGGCACTGCGTGGGGGAGATCATGGGGTGACCAGATGATTGGTGGGGGAGGTCTGGACACTTAGGCAGGGAGAAGCTTCTTCCTTTCCCAGGACAGAGCTGCCCATGCACGATGTCCCCCCTGCCAAGGTACTGGCTTGGTGGCCAAGCTCCTCACAGCTCTTGGCCACTTGGACTGTGCCCCTCACAGTGGTCTGATTCTTGGTCCACTGGACCTAACACTGTCTGGGCCACTGACCAACCATGGGACCAGGGCCACTGTCATTGGTGGGACCCAGACGTCCTGCTCCACAGTCCTTGACCCTCAACCTTTCCCCAGGCTCCTCCTTAATTCCCAGCCCCACCTCCACCCTTTGGAACATTAAATAGTCTTGTGACAGTCCTACCATCTTCAAGAAAGCAGGGGGTGGCACCAGCTTCTGTGCCTTAGAGATGGTGTCAGACAGGAAGACATCGCGGCTTCCTCTCCCGGCCACGGATGGACATGGGTAATGATTGTCATGTTTGTATATGGCCATGTCACTCATTCATATACAGTCGCTTTTTAAAATTGGGATCAAACGCTTTGCAGCCTGCGTCTTTCACTTAATATTTTATATTTCCTTTTCTTTTTCATAGACATTCTTCAAAAATACCATTTTAGATGGCTGTGTAATAATACAGATGTATCATAATGTATTTAATTATTCATCTATTTTGGAATTTTGGAACATCTGAGCTTCCATTTTTTGCTATTCAACATTCTCGTTATTGATCATCTTTGTGCATACTTTTTTTTTTTTTTTTTTTGAGACACAGTCTCACTCTGTTGCCCAGGCTGTAGAGTGCTGTGGCATCAGCCTAGCTCACAGCAACCTCAAACTCCTGGGCTCAAGCAATCCTTCTGCCTCAGCCTCCCAAGTAGCTGGGGCTACAAGCATGCGCCACCATGCCCGGCTAATTTTTTTTTTTTACATATATGTTTGGTTGG
>CAUYRT010086963.1:0-21413 GCA_963574885.1 Lepilemur ruficaudatus | reverse complement strand
GTGTGGTGGGTGGGGGGTGGGGGGTGGGTGGGTGGGGTTCGGGGGCGGGCTGTTGGGGGGTGGGGGGTGTGTGGTTTGGGTGTTGGGGTGTGGGGGGGGGGGGGGGGGGGGGGGGTGGGGGGGGGTTTGGGGGGGGGGGGTGGCATGGGTTGTGGATGGGTAGAATGATGGGTAGACGGACAGTTGAGTGGGTGGAAGGATGCCTGGGAGGATGGATGGATGGATGGATGGTTAGATAGAAAGAGAAGAAGAGAGAATTGAAGAAAGTTGGAGAAAGGGTAGTTTGGTGATGACTGAGCCATTTGGCAGATGGATTGTAGTGGACGGCCTCTCTCCTTCAACCCCTTATGTCCAGTCACAAATTCTTTGCTGGTTTCCCTCTCAAGTCTGCCCTCCTCTGACCATTTCCCTCCCCTTCCTCCTGGGCCTGGTCTTAGCCGCCTCATAGTCCCAGTCTCCAGACTTCCTGTTCTGGTTCATCCCGTACACAGTTCTTTCAAACTTAAAGGTCTGTCTGTGTGTGTGTCTCTCTCTCCTGAACACTCCATGGCTTCCTACTGTCCCCATCATCACGATAAGGCCTGAGCCTTCCTCCTGGGTGGCCAGATGTTGAAGCCCCTTCCAGTCTGGCCCCTGCTGACCTGTTCAGCCACCTGCATCATGCACGGTTGTCCCATCAGACCCCCCAGGGGTCCCCGAGCAGGCTGGAAACGCCTTCCCACCTCGCCCGCCTGCAGAGGGCAGGGGCTCTGTGGGTTGGGGCCAGCTCGGCCCTCTCTCAGGCCTGCCCGTTGCCCCCAGCCTGACTCTCTTCGCCAAAATCTGCGAGAAGACGGTGCTGAAGCGGGTGCTGAAGGAGCTGTGGAAGCTGGTCATGAACACCATGGAGAAGACCATCGTCCTGCCTCCTCTCACGGACCAGACGGTGAGCCTTTGGGGACCAGCAGGGACAATGGGGCCACCTCCCCGGTGGGAGCCCACAGAGCATGATGCCTAGAGGCTGGGTGGCAGGGCCAAGAACTAAGGCACTAGGGATCAAAGAGGTCGTCTGGGCACAAGGGCCATCCAAGGGCCATAGAAGCCACCAGTGGTCAGTGGGGCCATTCAAATATCAGAGAAGCCACAGGTGGGCCAAGAGTGACCAAGGGCTCAGAAGGGACATTCAAGGGCCAGCTGGGGTTATTCCAAGGTCAAAAAGGTCAAATAGCATTAAGAGAAGTCTAAGGGACAGAGAGGTCACACATAGGTCAAGGGATCATTCAAAGGTCAGTGGTCACCCAGAGACTGGGACGGTGCACCTGGGACCCTTCTGGGAAGAGATGCGAGACCACAGTCCCCAGGGTCCCCCAGCGATCGGGCTGTTTAGTGGGGGTGAGGGGACACGGACATCCGTGGGCGGGCGTGGGTCCCTCCAGGAGGAGCCAGGACCCTGAGGACGCCTGCAGCACGCAGGTTCTGCGCACAGCGCTCTGGGTGGCCCCGGGGGACTTGGGGAGGGTGGGCAGCGGCCACGGAGAGGCGACTAGGTGGGGGAGGCTCGGACTTCCCCCCTGCCCCCTGCACTGGGCTGGGCTAGGGCAGGGGTCTGCCCCTGGGTGCCTGCCGTCTCTGTCCCCTCCCCGGCCTTCCGGGGAGACTCACGGTGACTTATTCCCCCCTCCCCCACCGCCCCGCCCCCGTCACGGCTGACAGATGATCGTAAGTAGAGGCCCGTCTGTCCGTCTGTCTGTCCATCCGCTCTGTCTGGACTCGGCCCACCGCGTGGCTGCACCCTGCCCCCCCCACCCCCTCCCTCCCGCCTAGATGTGCGTGTGTCTGTCTGGGGCGGGGCATGGGGCGGGGCGGGAGGGAGGCCACGCCCAGCCGCCCTGTCCCGCGGAAGTCGGTGGGGGCGCCCCACCCTGGGCCCTGCTCCTCCCTCGCGTCTGCCCTCGCCCTGTGGTTCGCACACACCCCTGCTCCCCTGCTCGGACTCCGCCGGGATGTCTGGGTCTCTCCCTGCAGCTGGAAAGAGGTTCCTGGCCTTTGGGCTCTAAACCCTTAGCGGCCTTCCAGAACGCAGGTCCACATCATGCGGGCCCCAACGCAGCCGCTCAGCGCGGGACCCCCCTTCTGACTCCCCCCAGATTCCAGGCTCCGTCCCTCTGTCTCCCACCACCCTGCCTACCCCACTCCTGGCCGGACACACAGACACACACCCAGGTGCTCAGGGGGGAGACAGCGTCATGGCTTTGGTGTCAGGCAGACTTGGGGTCAAATCCTAGCCCAGTCACTCTGTGACTTTTTGGAAGTCACTTCACCTCCAAACTTCTGTTTCCTTTGAAAAATGGGGTTCACTGCAGCCATTCTCTGAGGACTGGTTTTAAGAACCAAATGGGGTGGTGCATTAAATTGCTCATCTCAGTGACTGGCCCAGAGCAGTGTTTGCTAAATCAGACCTAGCGTTGCTGGTGGTGCTGGGAGTATGGGGACATGTACTAGGGCAGAGACAGACCCGCTTTAGATTCCCCCTTTGTGGGTGAGACAAAGCGGTTACAAGATGTCACTTTGTCAAAAGTTTCCAAGTGTTCATCTCACTTCTCAGGGGCTGCAGCCTGGGTCTTTGGCTGCAACCACCTGGTGGCAGCATACTCAACTACAGGCAGTGCACTCGTAGGCAGGGAGATAAGGGAATTTGAATTTCATGGTGCTCTCTATATGCCAAACCTCATAGCGGCTGTTTAAGCTCACCTTCACGACAGCGCTTTGAGTGAAGTGGATACAATTATTCCCATTTTGCAGATGAGGAAAGCTGAGACTCAGAGAGGGGTCACTTGCTCAAGGTCATATAGTAAATATATGCCAGAGTCAGGATTCAAGTTCAGGTCTGTCTGAACATGGAGCCTGTTTGCTTCCTGTTAACCCAAGAACCTAGGGCATCATGTGTACAGTAAATGTAAATGGATTATATTTTGGCAGTGACTTATTTCCTTTCTTTCTAGCTCTGTTTCTCTCTCTGACCCCATTTAAGAGTCAGTCATTAAAGCACACACACACACAATCCCCCTGGGACCCAGTCACCAGCCCCCTGTGCAATGTAGATCCCCAACCCCACGAGTACACCTGTGAGTGTCCCGGTTCCCACCCCGCACGGCTGACCGGGTTGATCACCCTGTGACGTTGTCTCTGCAGGGCAACCTCTTGAGAAAACATGGCAAGGGATTAGAAAAGGTAATGAGGGCCTCGTCTCGCTGTGCTCCCGAGCTCAGGTGTCTGGGCATGTGTGTGCATGTGTGTGTCCATGTGCACGGGCAGGTGGGTCAGCTGGGGGTCGTGGGTAGGACATAGATGTTGTCCTAACAAAGTCCCTCAAAACCGCAGAAGCCAAAGACGAGGTGACTGTGCAGGAACGGGACGTGGAGCGCGTGTGCCCGTGTGAGCAGAAGCGCGTGCGCAGACAGCTCCATCCCTTCACGGCAACACCCGCCTCCGCGTCCTCACAGCCCCGGGCCATGGCTTCTTAAGGAGCCCGGTTGCGGGGTCACTTCCCCGGACTGAGACACGTGCTGTTCTTTATGTAGATTTTTTTGTTCTGATGGGTGTTTGTCGTCAAGGAGATGGGAGCCGCAGCAACGCGCAAGCGGCTGTCTTGCTGTCCTCGTGCGGAAGATGGGGTGCCTGTGTGCATGCCGGTGTGGCCCCGGCTTCGCGACCGTGGGTCTCGGGGCCCCCCAACCCACTCAGCCAGCTCTTCGGGGGGCACGTTTGACGTGCCGGGCACTGTGTACATGCATGTGCCTCCCTGCAGGGGCAAGGCCGTGTGGGATTGTGTGCGTGCCCGTGCGCATGCGTGCGAGCGTGTAGGAGTGCGTGTCTTTAGCGTGTGCGTGCTTCTGCACTGAGTGGCCTTGGAGGATGTGTTAGCTTGTTCTCTGTAGAGTCAGGCCCGCCAGCGTAAGGTCTTCGGGGCTGGGGGAGTAGGGACTCTGAGCCCCCTCTCTTGTCCCTGCCGCCCCAAGCGCCCCATCCTGGGGCAGGCTGACTGTGGGATGGGGCTGGTTCCAGCCCCTGGGCACCCCCAAAGTGCACTGGCAGTCAAGGGATCTGGCCCCAAGCCCCCACTGGGGGACGAGGAAATGTACCCGCAGGGGAGGGGGACGCACCGTTAGACCAGTGTCAGGGAGGGAGCTCGTGGGTTGGGAAGTGAGATGGTGCTCTGAGGGGGCAGGGAAGTCCCACTGAGTATCCTCCCCAGAGCCAGCAGAACTCTGACCTCCACCTGATTCTCTCCACAGGGCAGGGTGAAATTGCCAAGCCACTCAGACGTAAGACCGGCCTCTCACTGTCTGTCTGGCTCCCACCCCACCCTCACCCACCCCTGTGCCCTTTCCACGTCTGTGGTCCGTGCCGTCCGGGGGCGTACCGTGAACCTGTGTGTTGGTCTCTTCTTCCTCTGTCTGTCTGGCTTGCTCGTGCGGGGCGGGGGATGGGCTGGTGGGGCACAGGGTGCCCAGGAGGGCCCCTGCTCCCTGTTGGACCACACAAGTGGGTGAAGCAGGGGAGATCAAGGCCCAGAGAGTCAGGGACATGCCTGAGGTCACCCAGTGCAATGATGGAGACTGGGACACTGTCTGCCTTAGCCTTGCCCATGACTTTGAGGCCAAGTGAGATTATAGCGAATGCTGAGCAAAGACGTTTAGTCCCAGCGGAGCCACAAAGGATGTAACGGATGGAATTTCCTGCATTTAAATGGGAATAAAACAGGCTCAGAGAGGTTAAGTGACTTGCCTAGGGCCACAGAGAAGAGCTAAGATTTGAACCCAGGCCCACCGGCTTGTCGGAGCCATAACCATGTCATCCTCTTGCCAGTGTCTTATTTGGGGGGGGGGTGAAGGCGAGCAGATATGGAGGCGTGTGTTTGGGAGGGAGGGTTTTTCCTTTAAAAGGTTAGACTCGTCCCCCACCCCAGATTACAAGGGAAGTTTCCCCACAGAAGGGACAGTCCCTTAGGAAGGGAGAGGGGTTTCGCCAGAGCCATTTCCTGACCCAAGGCTCCCCAACATGGGGCCCGCGCCCACAAAGAGCCCTGTTGGAGGCCCCTCCCCTGCCTCCCCTCACAGCTGGGCCTGCCCATCCCCCTCCGTCTCACAAGTCTGCGGTTTCGGTGGGGGCGGGCGGGTGGCTAATAGCCACGTGAGACTGGGATTTCCAGGGACAAAGTTGCCACGTTCTCCTCGGCATTTCCTGGGGGGCTCCAGACCTCTGTCCCCAGGACACAACCAATTGCCCTGCCCAGAGCCTTTGGACAAGAACCAAGATGCTGTCCAGGGCTAGGGTGTCAGCCGGGTGCTTGGGGACTGAGCTGGAGGACCCCTGCCCTCACCTAGCTGTGTCTGTTGTCACCTGCAGGGAACCCAGATGATCTTCAACGCAGCCAAGGAGCTGGGGCAGCTGTCTAAACTCAAGGTGAGGGGTGGGGGCAGGAGGGGCAGATTATGGGATGGGGGGACTCCCTGAAGGAGAGATCCCAGGATGGTGACATGCTTTGCAGACCCAAGGGGCAGAAACCCTACTCCCTGGCTCAAGCACAAGTTATTTGCTCCAATATGTTGGAAAGATGTGCATGGTTCAGCTTCAGGTACAGCTTGATCAAGAGTACAAATAATTTATTTATTCTACAAATATTTATTGAGCACCTACTGTGTGCCAGTCACATGCTGGATCCTTGGATGATGAAAAGGAAGACCCTTCTCAGTCCACTCCTAAAAGCTGAACAGGGATGAGACCCATAGATTGATCCCCAGGGCGGGGCCTGCTCTGCCCACCCGGCCCCTCTCCCCATCCCTCCAGGATCACATGGTACGAGAAGAAGCCAAGAGCTTGACGCCAAAGCAGTGTGCAGTGGTCGAACTGGCTCTGGACACCATCAAGGTGAGGGGCCCTACTGCAGCCTGTTCTAGGAGGGGCAGGCCGAGGGTGTGACTTGTGTGGACATGGGTCTATGCTCACCTCCAACCCACATTCATTCATTCAATTTATAAACACGCCCTGATTCCTTCTGTGCCAAAGCTGGGGTGGCTGATGCTGGGTAGTCTAGAGGAGCCCCAGGCTGGGGGAGACAGCTGGATACAGACATCCTCAGCTTTGTGAGGTCGGCCCTGCAGTAGAGAGAAAGATGGGGCCTGGGAGAGCCCAGGGAGGGAGCAGCAAGGGCTTTCTGGAAGAGGGCACGTCGGAAATGGGTTCTGAGGAATGCATAGGAGTTCACTAGGCAAAGCAAACAGGAGCAAGGGGCTGGGCGGGTGATCCCACTAGCGGGTACAGTAAGTACAAAGGCCGTGAGGCAGGAATGATCTGGGGGAGACACCGGAGAGAAGTCTGGGAGGGAGGTGAGGCATGGGTGTGATTCCGTAGGTTCTGGGAACCACCGTGGGCTTTGGGCGGAGTGGAGGTGGGGAAGTAGCAGGATCCGGCTTGGGTGGGGGGCAGCGGAGTGTGGGAAGAGGCTTCGGGCCTGCCGAGCTCCTGGGCTGGTAGGGGGTCCTGCCAACCTCACCTCTCCCCTCCCCACCCCTGCAGCAATACTTCCACGCGGGCGGCGTGGGCCTCAAAAAGACCTTCCTGGAGAAGAGCCCGGACCTGCAGTCCTTGCGCTACGCCCTGTCCCTGTACACACAGGCCACCGACCTGCTCATCAAGACCTTCGTGCAGACACAGGCCGCCCAGGGTAAGGCGCCGCGGACCCCGCCCCGCCCCGCCCGCGCAGCCGCCATTGGCTCGCCCGTCTGTGACGTCACGGACACGCCTCCGAAGTCAGGGCACCAATGAGTGATCGACAGCTTAGGAGGGTGGGGCCTCTGGAATCACGGGGCCAGGAGGGACTGACACCTCCTGGGAAAATCTGCGATGTCATGAGGCCAGGAGGTGATTGACAGCTCTGGGATGGGACCTCTTTGACATCAAAGAGCAGGAGTGACTGACAACTCCCAGGGGTGGGACCGATGACAAGGCGATTGTCACCTCCTGGGAGAATCGATGATGTCCCAGTGCCAATGAATGATTGACAGCTCCTGGGGGCGGGTCCAGGGAGCAGTTGACGGCTCTGGGGGAGGGACCTCTGTGGCTTCGGACACCAGGGAGTGATTGACAGCTCAGGGTGGGCGGCACTTCTGACAGTGTCGCCCCGAGCGTGGCGGGGCAAGTCCGCTGAAGCGGGACCTCTGACGTCGCAGCGCGAAGGCATGATTGACAGCCCCAAGGGCGGGAGGGACTGGGCGTGGGGGAAGTGGACAGAGAGGGAGTGCCCACCGTCAAATCCTCTCTCTCTCTCTCTTTCTTTCTGTCCTTCGCTTCTGTCTCCTGTCCTCCGAGCTCACACACAGCAGCTGGGGCGGGACGGAGGGCAGCACGCCCTGGGGACGCCTTTCCGGGTGCAGACCCGGGAAAGGAGTGTGGCAGGTGACCCCAGGAGGGGGAGGGGCAGCTGCCACGGCTTCCCAGGCCAGGGTGAGGGGAGCAAAACCCTGTGGCCGCCAGCGGTCCCCCCGCAGTCAGCCCCGGGACCTCGCTGGATGTCCGGCCCTGCGGTCAGCTTCCCTCCCAGTCCTCGCTGCTCTTAGTGTCCCCGGTGTCGCCGGGGCCGGAGGCTGTCTGTCCGTCCGTCCGTCTGCAGCTGACGTTTCTCTCTCTTTTGTTTTTCCTCCCTGTCACTCGCTGTCCCCTCTCCGCGCCTCCCCTGCCCCTGCCACGCACACTCCTCCATCCTCACCTCCCCACGCTTGCCCGCCCTCCCTCCCCGCCCCGTGATTAGTCCATGGTGGAAAAGGGACTAGGTTTACCCTTAGTGAAGACATTTATCCTGAGAAGGGTACGTGCCTCTGCGCCCGCGCGCCTGGTGCCCGGTGCCTGCGCCCCTCCCGCCCGGCTAGTAAAAGGCCCGTCCTTGTGCCTCCCCCGGCCCGGCGGCGGCAGGGGAAAGGACGGCTTGCTGGTTCCACTTGGGGAAGGAGAAGCGATTCCAGTCGGAATCTGTTCCTCCCGTGACGCATCGTGTGAGCCACATCCCGGTCCCCGGGACAGGCACCCGCCAGGGTCAGAGCTGGGCTCAGATCCCAGGTCAGCCGCGCTGCTCAGGCACCTCGGGCAAAAATCTGCCTCCCGGAGCCTCAGTTTTCTCATCTGTAAAACGGGGACAATCAGGGACCCTCCTTCATGGGATTATATTTAGGACTCCTCTAGTCCTAAAATTCTAGTGCAAGTCCTGGCACATGATGAGCTCGCAGCAATTGTTAGCTGTTGTTACTGTTGTTATTATCGTCCCGGATGTCACATTTCCCAGAGTAGAAAACAATTAACATGGATCAGGCTCAGCCTGGGCAACATAAGGAGACTGCATCTCTCCAAAAAAAGAGAAAAAAATTATTTTTAAACTCGCCGGGCGTGGTGGTGGCATGCCTGAGGTCCCAATTCCTCAGGAGGCTGGGGAGGATCACCTGAGCCCAGCAGTTTAAGGTTGCAGCGGGCTATGATCGCACCACCGTACTCCAGCCTGGGCGACAGAACAAGACCCCAGCACAGAAAAAAATGAAAAAGAAAAGAAAGAAATACATTTATCAGGCCCTAACTCTGAGCCAGACCCTGTGCCAGGCATTTCTTGGGGAATCTCGGAAAGATTTCTCCAACTGCCCCACGCGGGCCCGTCACTCCACAGATGAGGATGCTAAGCGCCAAAGGGGTAACCGCTTGCCCAAGGAACCTTCCCCGGCAAAGGGCCCAGGGCCTGGGGAGTGGGGAGTGAGGTTAAGGGAATCAAGAGAGGCCCGGGAAAGACCCTTCCTTCCCCGTGGAGCCAGCAAACCACGGGATGGGGGCGCCCAGCACTGCCCCCCTCCCCCCTCTTACTAGCTTTGGCCTTGGTCTGACCCTCCCCCTGGCACCGCAGTCTGGCCCGGATTGAGCTTGCTCTGAAGCATCAGCCTGGGGGGGCGGTGAGGCTGAGCATGTGATTGGTGGGGGAAATGGGAACCGCACATGACCAGGAAGGCGGTCTGGGATGGACACGTGCCCCAGTCCCGGGGTGACTCGATCTCTCTCGCCTCTGCTCCCTGACCCTGTCACTTTCTGTCCAGCGCGAGGTAACCCAGATCGACCTTCGATTGACCCAGTCTCCCCCCCCCACCTCTGACTCTCCCCTTGTTCTCCCTGTGCATGGGGCGATCCGAGAGTGGGGAGCTGCCTGGGGGGCGGCTGGGAAGGGACCTTCAGGAGTGCTGGCGGCCACAGGTCCGCAGGCCCGGCGGAATGCCCTCTGAGTCACAGACGGGGGAAGTAGGACAGAGCTTTCAGGTCGCCTCTTCAGCGATCCCTGTCAGAACCAGACATTCAGGAGGACACGGTGGTGGCCGGAAACAGAAGTGCACCTCGCGACTCAAGCAGAAAAGGGAATTTTTGGCTCCACAAGTGAAAGATGAGGGGTTCGGTTGGCTTCAGGAATAGCTGGATCCAGAGTCTCCAACAATACCATTGGCCGCTGGTCGCCGTGGAGACCTCTGGGGGGCGGGCTCTCCTCTCACTGGGCAGAGACGGCCCTGCCCACTTAGCACCTGAGAGAGCCTTTTCTAACGTCACAGCCAAAGTCCAAAGGCCAACTTCTATTGGCCCAGCTTGGGTCACATGACCATCCCTAAGCCAATCACTGCAGCCATGGGCAGGGGATGCTCTGATTGGCCAGCTGTGTGGGCTGGAGCCTGTCCCACCTGACCACAGCTCTGAGCCGAGCGTGGGAGTAATTCTCAACAGAAACTTAGATTCTGTGTTAGAAGGGGGATAGGGCAGGGACAGCAGAAGTTCCCCTACAAGCTGTCAGTTCAGTAGAGACGGGGTTTCTGGGTCAGGGGATGCGCTGAGATGGCCCGTGGGACCGGATCAAAGCTAACACGGGCCAGAGTGGGGGAACAGAGGCAGGAGAGGTGGCAGTGAGGGCATCTTGAGAGGGACATTGCAGGTCGCCAGAAAAGACCCGATCACTTCAGAGTGAGTGGGAGACACGGGAGAGTTTCGAACAGAAGAGGGACAGGATCTGACTGAGAAGGATTCTTCCGGCTGGTGTGTTGAGAGTAGCTGGGAGGGCGGAAGCAGGGAGACCAGCGAGCAGGCTACTGCAACAGGCCAGGCACACGACGACGGAGGCAGGGCCGGGAAGGGGGTCAAAGACATGGGTCCAGTTCTGGATGCCCTTTGAAGGTAGAGCTGGCAGGATTCTCCAGGGTACATGCGGCGAGTCTGTAGGACGAGAACCTGGAATGTACGGCATTCTCCAAGAGGAGGAGCAGGCACAGGAGGCCAGGGTGTCAGATGCGGCCGAGAGGTAGTGTAACACGAAGACTGAGTTTTGACAACATGGTGGTTGGTGAAAGGACATAAAGGAAAACAATGGCATTAGGCTCAGAGAGGTTAACAGATCTACCTGAGATCACACAGCAAGACAGTCAAGGGCCAGAACCCAGGATTCTCGTCTTCCTCCGAGGACCCACCATCCTGGCCCCTCAGCGCATTCCTGTCAGGGCTGATGACCTGGTGCCGCCAGCACATGGTGGGTGGGCGGTAGTCAGGTCCCTCCTAGTGGGTCGGAAAGAACAGAGCTCACACCAAGCACCCTCCCCTGCCCTGCCCAGGCTCGGGTGTGGAAGACCCCGTGGGTGAAGTCTCCGTCCACGTTGAGCTCTTCACTCATCCAGGAACTGGAGAACACAAGGTCACAGTGAAAGGTGAGTGGTCTGGCGTGGGAGGGACTATGCCTCGCCAGGCCTCACTAGGTTCTGAGACAGAAGCCAAACTCAAAACTGGCTTAAGCAGGAAAAATATTTTTGGGCCAAGCTCGGAGCTGTAGTCCTAGCACTCAGGGAGCCGAGGCAGGAGGATCGCTTGAGCTCAGCAGTTAGAGACCAGCCTGAGCAAGAGTGAGACCCCATCTCTACTAAAAATAGAAAAATTAGCTGGGCATCGTGGCACGCACCTGTGGTCTCAGCTACTCAGGAGGCTGAGGCAGGAGGATCGCTTGAGCCCAGGAGTTTGAGGTTGCTGTGAGCTATGGTGACACCACGGCACTCTACCTGGGGCCATAGAGTAAGACTCTTGTCTCAAAAAAACAAAAAGAAAGGAACATTTTTTTTGTCTAATGGTTCCTAAAACTGAGAAGTCCAGAGGTAAGCACCTTCAGGCATGGCTGGATCCAGGAGTGCAGACGGTGTTACAGGACTCTACAGAGATGCCCCTGCCATCTTTTCTTGCACTTTCGTCCCTACTGTGTCTTTCCTCCTCTACAGGGTTCTAAAGCGCTCAGCCCGCCCCAGCATTGCAGCCTGAAGCTAGGGGAAGGAGAAAGTTCAGGGCTCTCCTTTTAAGGCACGACAGAGAAACTGTGCGCATCACTTCCTCTCACAGGCCAGAAGTTAGTCACGTGGCCACACTTAGCCTCAGGGGCATGCTAGGAAATGTAGTCTTTATTTCAGATGGGTTTTGAAAGCCACAGACGTCACTGGGGAACCGTGACCAAGCTTACCTTCCACTTCCCCCAACAGTGGTGGCTGCCAATGACCTCAAGTGGCAGACTTCTGGCATCTTCCGGCCGTTCATCGAGGTCAACATCATTGGGCCCCACCTTAGCGACAAGAAACGCAAGTTTGCGACCAAATCCAAGAACAACAGCTGGGCTCCCAAGTACAATGAGAGCTTCCAGTTGTGAGTCTGGGATCCTTGGAGGAGCATGGGGACAAGGGAGGGACATCTGCCAGGTGAACCTCGGGGCAAGCTGGGCAGGAGGGATGTCTGGCGGGCTAACGGCACCTGGGTGCAGGAATGCCAGGGGCCACATCCTGGGTGGGGAAGCTGGAAAGGAAGGCACCTTAGTGCAGGCGTAAGGGGACGACACCATCGTGAATGTCACTTTATGGGGCAGGCAAGTCCCAGGGGCGACAGTGAATGTGATACAGGGCACAGGGTGTGGATGGGGTTAGCATCGTGACGAGGGCTTGTGAAGGGGAGAAGTCTGGGCAGAAACGGTGTGGCAGGCAGTGCCATTTCTGGGGCTGGAGACTGGTCCAGTTAAGGGATGTGGGGGGTCATGATGAGGCTTGTAAGTGAGGGGCTAGGGGACACGGGCGCAGGACTGAGGTCACTTGGGGGTGGGGACTCCTGGAGTCAGCAGTGAGCCTTGTGAGGACTGTTGGGGCAGGTGGCCTTGAGGAGTCCGAGCTTCGAGACAGGAGTGGAGTGTCTCCCAGGGTGTGGGGGTGGGATCCCATGCGATGGGGCCACGTGAAGTCAGGAGTGGGCTTAGCCAGGAGAGGTGTGAGCTCCTACAGGTCAAGACCACGGCCAGGTCCAGGTCGCCCCAGGACAGGGCTCTTGGACAGAGGGCGTGGGGTGATCGGGAATGCTCGCGGGGTATCGGGGAGGAGCAGATGTCACCCCGGGGTGTGCTAGACTACTTCAGGGATAGAAGCAACCTGGGAGGGGGCACGAGGCAGCTGCATAGGCGTGGCCCTGAGGCAGGGGCTCTTGCCCAGCCAGCGGCAGGGAGGTCACTCAGAGAGTGTGAGGGGTGGGAGCACAATGTCACCCCCGAGTGGGGAAGGAGCGTGCGGGAGCCAGTGTCACTAGGGGTGAGGCACAGGCAGGGTCATGTCTGGAGTGGGGCGCGTCTTAGGGATCAGAGGGTCGGGCTAGGGGGCATGGGGGAGGGGCCGCGTCAGGGGGAGAACTTGGGCTCGGGTGGGAGCTCCGTAGAGGGGCCTCTGGGTGGGACATCTGGGGCGGGCCGCAGGTCAGCAGGCAGAGGGAACAAGCGCGGGGTGCCGGGGGCGTGGCCAGGCAGGGGACAGGGTCGGGGGACCCGGGGGAAGGGTCACTTGGGGGAGCGGGTGTGAAGCGAGAGGGGACAGACCTGGCGAGGCGTGGGCGTGTCGCGGGCGCGGGGGACCCGGGCGGCCGCGGCCCGCCTCACGCGCCGCCCCGCCCCGCTCCGCAGCACGCTGAGCGCCGACGCGGGCCCCGAGTGCTACGAGCTGCAGGTGTGCGTCAAGGACTACTGCTTCGCGCGCGAGGACCGCACGGTGGGGCTGGCCGTGCTGCAGCTGCGCGAGCTGGCCCAGCGCGGGAGCGCCGCCTGCTGGCTGCCGCTCGGCCGCCGCATCCACATGGACGACACGGGCCTCACGGTGCTGCGCATCCTGTCGCAGCGCAGCAACGACGAGGTGGCCAAGGAGTTCGTCAAGCTCAAGTCGGACACGCGCTCCGCCGAGGAGGGCGGTGCCGCGCCTGCGCCTTAGCGCGGCACGCGTGGGCGGGGCGGGCGACGCTGCGCCTGCGCGGGGCTTGTGGGGGCGTGGCCTCCCGGGGGCTAGTTCCGGGCTGTGCTCGGGGGCGGGCTGCGCCTGCGCCCTGGGCTTAGCCTGCCCCTCGGGGGAACTGGGAAGGGCCCGCGCCCCGCCCCTCGGGAGGCCACGCCCCCGCCGTCTGGGGGCCAGTGGGGTAGGGGGTGGCGGGGAACGTCGCCTCTGTGGAGGAGCCACGTCCCCGGGCTCTGGCACGGGAAGGCCGCGCCTCCTGTCCCCTGGAAAAGCCATACGACGGGCCCAAACCCCCGGGGCCCAAGACCCATTGCCAAGGACGGAACTCTAAGCTCCTGGAGGGGGCCCTAGGCAAGCGCCCCCTGAGGGCGCGGGGGGCTGGACGGACCAGGTCTCTGGTTGCAGGGCCCCGGCATACCGGAGTCCCCCTTTGACGTTTGTGCAAAAAATAAATGGGGTGAGGGGGAGGATGGGACTTAAAAAGCACATGCACCTTCGGGCGCCCAAACCCTGGAGGCCAAGGGGACGGCTCTGGGGCACCCGCGCTGCCCCTGCTTCCCCTTGGGGGTTTGCTTCCCCCTCTCCGCCAACAAACCCAGTCCTCATATCATTTAGTTCAACACACCCATTTGACGGATGTCGAAACTGAGGCCAGGAGAGCTGCTTGAGACTCGGCCGAGCTTCCAGTGCCATACCCTCTTCCCAGTCCCTTAGACCTGTGTGCCCCATGGAAGGGTGGGCTGAGTTCGGATGACCCGACACAGCTGCCCGTTGCTGCTAACCCCCACCTCAGGGGTCCTTCCCCAAGGGGTGGAGGTCCCGGGCCAAGGCCCCCGTGGCACCCGTCCTCCTCTGGCTGCCAAGCAAGACCCCTGCCCTCAGCCTCTTCTCCTGGAGCTCCACGGGGGTGCCCTGAGAACTCTTGACCTCCCACCAGAAAAGAGTGAGGACTTGGGGTCCCTTGGACCCAGGTTCCCCCATCTCTTCTTCCTTTCCCAGAATTCTCCAGGCAGGAAAGACCAGAAACTCTAGGGCGTGTGTGTGTGAGAGAGAGAATACACAGATGCGCTCAGAGCTTGCTCCCCAAAATCTCATCCATTCATTGCAACGCCCAGGCCGCAGGATCCCCGGCTGGAGCCCTGGCCGGCCTGGAGCGCCTCTTCCAGCCACCTGAGTTGGGCTGACTTGGCGAGAGAGCTCGGGCAGGCAAGACCCTTCAGAAAGCGTGGCCTGGTCTATCTTTGCCTATGGTCTGCCATGCCACGTTGGTCCCGGGCATAGGTGACGGTTTCTGCTGTCAGATGGGCGAGTACAGGACCATGCTGAGCTGGGAGACAGGAGTCACGGCCCCCAGAGGGATGGGAATCGCGTCAGGTGCGGAGGCTGAAGGAACCACCCGCAAGACGCAAGAGAGCTCCACGGAGAGGGGACAGTGGCTGTGGCGGCCAGGAGGCTGGCACTCTAGAAGCAGAGAGGGTGGTCTCGGTGGCACTATGCCAGCACAGGGGACACTGCAGAGTAATGCGGCTGAAAAGATCTGCAAAAGTGTCAGACCAGGCAGGGACTTGTACGCTGACCTGAGGACTTTCGCTTTTATTCTAAGGTGACTGGGGAGCTCTGGGAGATTTTGAAGCTGGGGAGAGATTGGATTTCAGGTTCCAAAAGCTGCCTTGTGATGAATGAAACCAATGAGGAGGGCATGGGGCTGCTTTCGGGGTGCTGAAATTGATTATTGGAGAGAGCCCGGAGGCTACATGAAAAAGAGAAGACAAACCCTTTGCCCTTAGATGAGCCCCAGGGCCGCTGGGTACAGTTGTCCCAGTTGTGCACTGCCCGAGGCTTTGGCATCTCTGAGGAGGAGGCCGCAGGCGACTCCTAGACATTGAGTGTTGTATGTTCATGGTGATGAACCATCATGGTGATGGTTTCCTGAAATGTGAATGGGAAGCGTCTGGAAGAAGTGGCACCACTCTCTAATTTGAAGGTTCTGTGTGTCCCCTACATTTAGGTAGCTACGGGTAACCTGAGCTTCTGAACCAAGGGTTAGGATACAGGATTGGAGGATTCCAGCCAGGGGCAAAGGGGGAGCTTAGCGTGTCCGTCACGTGGACCCGGAGGCAGATTTGAAATCCAGACCATGCCAAGTCTGGGGTGTGGATATGTGGGTAGGGTAGGGTGGATGACTCAGGTTTGGGAACACCAGCAATGCAAAAGGGGAGGTAGTCTGTGACCTGGGGTGAACTCTGAAAGATTTTTGGATGGCTGGAAGGAAAAGGAGAAGCTGAGCTGACTGAGAGAGCCAAGATACTGCCACAAAGATTCCTTAGGGGTCTTTCTGGTCATGTGTGTGTGTGTGTGTGCGCGCATGCGTGTAGGGTTCCACGGCACTGACCTAGGCATGTGGAGGGAGCTTCAGGGAGTATTTGTTGAATGAATTTTTCTGACTCCCGGGCTAGAACTGTTTGTGACATTTCCTCCTTCTCCCCAGAGAACTCCTACTCATCCTTCAAAACCGATAACAAAAATCCCCTCTTGTAGAAAACTGTCTTTCCTCCTTCTCCTCCTCAGGACTTCCCCAGCTTTTGCCCCTTCTCTGGTCTAGCCCTGATGCCATGGGACTGGGGGTGTCTGTGTCCAGCTCTATTTCTCCCAGACTGAGGACTGAGGCCTCTCCCGAGCTCCAACTTGACCCAGCACAGGCTGGGCACAGGGGGTGGCAGGGAGAATGTGCCTAGTTGAATCAGATGTTGGGAGCGCGATCAGTGTGTGACCACATGCGTGTCTGTCCATACCAACCTTTCACTCCCACACGGACCTGGGCACACACTCGGTGTCTGAGCCAGATCCGGGCTGAGCTGCAGGACACAGGGTGCAGAGAGAAGGGTCAAGAAAGAGCCGGAAGCATTTTGAAACCAGGAAGCTCCTGTGTTGGCACAGCGAGGCCCAGAGAGGAGCAGGGCTCTCCCCAAAGCCACCCAGCAGGTGGATGCAGAGCCCAGTCTCAGATGACACCTCTGAGCTTTTGCCACCACATCTGGGGCACCCAGGGGTTCTGCGCGCTGGCTGGGTCTTGCACCTTGCTTCATACAAGGAGCTGGCCCGGGATTTCCACGGATCAGGGAAAGGACAAAGGCACCTCAGCCCGTGTCAGGGCTGGGGGTGACACTGAGGGACGTCTGGGACAGAGCCAAAGCACACCACTCTGAGAGGAGCAGGGACAGAGAGGAGAAACACAGAGCCGGGGGTGACATCACGCCCCAAAGAAGACTGAGACCTTGAGATGGAGAGAGACACAGAGACAGACACACAGGGACGGAGAAGGGAGAACAGCACAGAGAGGGTCAGGCAGGGAGGGGCCGTCCTCTCAGCAGCCTGTCCTGGCGGACTCACGCAACTCGGGGAGGGGCCGTGGACACCCCCTCGCAGCCCCAGAGCCTGAAACCTCGCCACGCCCCGCCCCATCAGAGATGCAAAAAACTTAACACCCAACCAGAAATCCTTGGGACTTCTCTGGGACCTCAGAGCCTTTCTGTCCCCCGCCGCTATCCCTGTGCCGTCCGTTTTGCAGGTGGGGGCACTGAGGGGTGGGGCAGAGTGGGGACAGCTGGAGCCTCCTGCGACTCCGCTGCCCTCGGGGGAGGGGGCTGCCGCGGTCCCAGGTCACGACCCGCCCGCTCCTAAGAATCGTTAAGGACCAAAGTCGTCTTTGCCGACACCTGTTTGCTTTTCTCCTGCTTTTATCGTTCTAGAGAGAGATCGAGTAACGTCCCCCGCCCCTGCCCAGCCATAGTGGCTCCCTGGAGACACAGGCCACAGGCGGAGGGTCCCTCACGCACCCCTGGCAGCACAGCCAGGGGCCCTGGAACCCCACCCCTGTCCCCACTTCCCGGCACCGGCCAAGCAATCCCAGAGGCCGCCCCCTCCACACACCTTCTCTTAGCATGTGATTGCAAACGTGAAATCAGTATGTTGTTTGTTTTTTTGTTTGTTTGTTTTGTTTTTTAATGACACCCTGTCACTCTGGCATCTGCACGGGTGCCCTCATTTCTCTGTAAATATGTGACTTGGAACAAATGTTTAAAACAAACGAGACGTGGTCATGAATGCATGGTGTTGAGATGTTTTGCACTATTCCGACTTTTTGGTCTCTGTAAAAATATTTTATTAACAGCAGACATTAAAAAAAAGTAAAAGCCCACACAGCTCTGGACGCGTGGTGGCCTTCCTGCCTTCCCATAATGGCAAAAAAAAGCTCACGCCCGGCACCTACCGCGCACACACCCCGGAACATGCTTCTTGCCCACGGGTCCGAGTCATCCACGTCCCGTGCTGGCCCCGTTTTATTTTATTTTATTTATTTTTTGAGACAGAGTCTCACTCTGTTGCCCAGGCTAGAGTGAGTGCCGTGGCGTCAGCCTAGCTCACAGCAACCTCAAACTCCTGGGCTCAGGCCATCCTCCTGCCTCAGCCTCACAAGTAGCTGGGACTACAGGCATGTGCCACCATGCCCGGCTAATTTTTTCTATATATTTTTAGTTGTCCAGCTAATTTCTTTCTATTTTTAGTAGAGACGGGGTCTCACTCTTGGTCAGGCTGGTTTCAAACTCCTGACCTTGAGCAATCCTCCCGCCTCAGCCTCCCAGAGTGCTGGGATTACAGGCATGAGCCACCACACCCGGCCTGAATTGGCCACTTTAAAATGGTTAATTTATGTTTTCTGAATTTCACCTTAATGAAAAACAATTAAAAAAAAAATAAGCCACTGCTGGGCATAGTGGCTTATGCCCAACACTTTGGGAGGCTAAGACAAGAGAATTGCTTGAGACCAGGAGTTCGAGACTAGCCTGGGCAACATATCGAGACCCCCCATTTCTATAAAAAATAGAAAAATTAGCCAGCCATGGTAGTGCACACCTGTAGTCCCAGCTACTTGGGAGGCTGAGGCAGGAGGATCGCTTGAGCCCAGAGGTTGGAGGCTGCACTGAGCTATGATCAGGCCACTGCACTCCAACCTGGGCCACAGAGGGAGACTCTGTCTCTAAACAAAACAAAAAGCCCCGTGTCAGATTTGGCTCGCGGGCCGCACTTTGTCAACCCCTGACCTGATCCATTGTCCTTCCACTTTGCCTCCTACGTCTCCTCACTCCTCCCCTCAGGCTAAATAAACTCTAGCCCCAACCTCACACCCACCGCCGTCCTCTCACTCTGGCCCAAAACACCCCGGCCCCAATGAATGTCCCGCTAACCCTGACCTTATTGGAGCCTCAGCTCCTCCTCAGTTCACCAGGCAGTGTGGCACAATCACCCAGAAACTTCAGAAACACGCACAGTCAACTTCCCGGAGGGCATAACTCAATTACGGGGTTGACGATCTAAGATCACATCTCATTATAAAATTTATTACACTGCGTGGTAATTACTCTGCTCCTAATCCGGCAATTACGTGTAACGGTGACTGTGATCCTATGGCCTGCGATTACATGACCACGCTCGTCATCATCACAAACCGCGCTGGCTCGACACCAGCGCCCGCCCCAGCCTGGCCTCTGTCCAGGCAGAGGCTGTCCTGCCGCTGGATGTACCCAGGGTGTGTCCCGGGCTCCACCGGCCAGAGGCAGCCGCGGGATTTGGGAAGGCAGAGGGGATGGGAGTCGTCCTGGTTTTGCTTCCCCTTCCCTCTGCCGGCAGCCAGATGTGGAAACAGCTGGTGTTTCAGAATCAGCACTCCCTGGTCCAGTGACAACCTTGGTGAGCCTTGAAAAGCCAGTTCTGCAGGGTCATCGCTGTAGGACCAGACCCAGTCCTGATCCTGTGCACCAGGGGCTGACAGACTCCTGCCCCTGAGCCAAATCTGCCCCACCGCTTGTTTTTGTAAATAAAGTTTTATTGGCACACAGCCACGCTCAATCATTTACTACTGTCCGTGGCTGTTTTCATGTTACAACAGGAACATTGAATCGTCAATTCCCTGTGTTAAACCCCTTTCTGTGAAAAGACCTCGAGTGGTTTCTGTTTCCTGCCTTGATCCCTGACTGATAAACCGTGTTATGTCACATGATGAATCGATAGATCCACAGAACCGAACACAACTGCAGTTAGGGTAAAGGGTGAATGTACTAATCGGCTGAGTAATGTCCCCCAGAGACATCCACACCTATTGCCTGGAACCTGTGACTGTTACTTCAAATCGCAGAGTCTTTGGCTAGGCATGGGGGCTCACACTTGTGATCCCACCACTTTAAAGAGGCTGAAAGGGGAGGATCGCTTGAGGCCAGCAGTTTGAGACCTCATCCCTAAAAAAATTAAAAAAAAATTAGCCGGGCATGGTGGCGCACACCTGTAGTCCCAGCTACTCGGGAGGCTGAGGCAGGAGGATCGCTTGAGCCCAGGAGTTCGAGGCTGCAGTGAGCTAGGCTGACGCCACGGCACTCTAGCCAGGGTGACAGAGTGAGACTCTGTCTCAAAACAAAACAAAAGGTTTAACAAGAAAAGTAAACATGGAAGCCTCCACTGGAACTTGAAGTTCACAGCCCTGTTAACCCAGAAATCCCACCTGTGTCGATGTCCCCAGTGGAGAGGTACTGGCCGGCGTGGGCGCCGTCTGCATCGTACAGGCCGTTCTCTGCAGGGCTGCGATGTTCCCTGACTGGAGGGGTGGAATACGTGACCGTCCACCCCTGCCATGGAATATGTTCTATAACAGCCCAAAAAGAACTGGTAGGTGTCAGCCCTCGTTAGAAAGAATGTCCACAATATATTAAGTTTAAAAAGAAAGGTTAAAAGAAACCAGTACAGTTTGATCCCATGTTGATGAAATAAACATGCGTTGCATGAAAAAAAATTCAAGTTAGAGTTCATGTAACACGGTCACCTTTTTGTAAAGGTGCATGTATTTGCACCATGCAAATTGGTAAGGCTGGAAGGTTTTTCTTTTTCTTTTTTTTTTTGTGAGACAGAGTGTCACTCTGTTGCCCAGGCTAGAGTGCCGTGGCGTCAGCCTAGCTCACAGCAACCTCCAACTCCTGGGCTCAAGCGATCCTCCTGCCTCAGCCTCCCAGGTAGCTGGGACGACAGGCATGCGCCACCATGCCCAGCTAATTTTTTCTATATATATTTTTAGTTGGCTAATTAATTTCTTTCTACTTTTTAAATAGAGACAGGGTCTCACTCTTGCTCTGGCTGGTCCCGAACTCCTGACCTTGAGCGATCCTCCCGCCTTGGCCTCCCAGAATGCTGAGATTACAGGTGTGAGCCACCGTGCCCGGCCAGGTTTCTCATCAAAATGTTAGGAGCTGTGTCTGAGGACATGTGATTTAATTTTGCTTTGCCTGTTCAGCTCTCATTTTTTCCACACTGACCGCACTCCATCTGTGTGTGTTTGTAACAGCGCTGGGTGCGTTCCCACCCACCTTAACGGCTTCGCAACCCTGAGAACCCACAAACATTTGACTGAGAAAATGCAGCTGCCTCGGGGCGGGGAGAAACGCCCCGGCCCCCTCTCCATGGCTGGGACTGCTCAGGCGCGAGCTCTGTGCGCTTTTTGAGGTCCCCAGTGCCCGCAGTTCTCTGCTCCCTGGCACCCCACGTAGCAATCTTCCTCAACTTAGCCCACCCGCCACCCTCCCTCGAGGGCTTCTGGAATCACACTCAAGTGTCCTCACATCTCCAACTGGGGGCTATTTTTTGGGGACCCAGCCACGACAGCCCCCATCCTCATTCAAAGTCACCTGGGACAGTCCTGCAGTTGACTCAAGATACAGCCGTCTGCCCCTGTGCTATTTTGGGCACGTTTATTTTGGGCACCCCTCCCTCAGCCGACACTTGCTCCGCTGCCTGCCGGCTTCTCCACGGCATCCACCCCAGCTCCCTCCCAAATCTCCGCTGGCAGCTGGGGGCGAGGAGCGGGGGAGGCGTTTTCGCAGCGAGCAAGACCGCAGGCTTCAGTGAAAACCAACCAGGAACGTTTAATAAAAAAATAAGCAAGTATCCCCGACCGCAGCACCACTGGCTGTGACATTCAGCGGAGGCTGGGGGCAGAGCACGTCCTGCCCGGGCCCGGGGGGGTGCCCCGTGCAGCTGAGCCCC
>CAUYRT010086958.1:0-21694 GCA_963574885.1 Lepilemur ruficaudatus | reverse complement strand
TTATTAGCCCTTTATTGGATATATAGCATGAGAATATTTTCTCCCATTCTGTAGGTTGTCTATGGCTCTGTTGCTTGTTTCTGTGGCTGTGGAGAAGCTTTTTAATTTAATCAAGTCCCATTTATTTATTTTTGTTGTTGTTGTGACTGCCACTGGGGTCATCTTCATAAATTATTTGCCTAGGCCAATACCTAGAAAAGTTTTTCCAACATTTTCTTCTAGAATTCTTATGGTTTCCTGTCTTAGGTTTAAGTCAGTTATCCATCTTGAATTAGTCTTAATGAGTGTATGCTGTTTCAATCTTTTACATGTAGCTATCCAATTTCCCCAACACCATTTATTGAATAGGTGTTCTTTTCCCCAGTGTATATTGTGGTATGCTTTGTCAAAGATCAGATAGCAATATGTGGATGGTTTTACATCTGGGTTCTCTTTTCTGTTCCATTTATTTGGGTGCCAGTACCATGCTGTTTTGGTTGCTATAGTCTTGAGGTATAGCTTGAAGTCTGGTAAAGTGATGCCTTCAGATTTGTTCTTTTTGCTTAAGGTTGCTTTGGCTATTTGGGCTCTTTTCAGGATCTGAAAAAAGTGTAGATATATTTTTTTCTAGATCTGTGAAAAATGACATTACTATTTTGATGGGGATTGCATTGAATTTATACATCACTTTGGGGAGTATAGACATTTTAGCAATGTTGATTCTGCCAGTCCGTAAGCATGATATGTTTTCCCACTTGTTTACATCATCTGCAATTTCATTCCTCAGTGTTTCACAGTTCTGTTTATAGAAATCGTTCACCTCCTTGGTCAAATATATTCCTAGGTACTAATTTTCTTTATATCTATTGTGAAAGTTATTGAGTCTTTGATTTGATTCTCAGCTTTACTGTTGTTACTATATAGGAATGCTACTGATTTGTGTACATTGATTTGTAACCTGAGACTTTGCTGAGTTATTTATCAATTCCAGGAATCTCTTGGCAGAATTGTTGGGGTTTTCTAGATATAAGATCATGTCATCAGCAAAGAACAATAGTTAGACCTGCTCTTTCCCCATTTGGATACCATTAATTTCCTTCTTTTGCCTGATTTCTCTGGCTAAAACTTGCAGCAATATGTTAAATGGAAGTTGTGACAGCAGTCATCCTTGTCTTCTTCCAGTTCTAAGTGGTAATGCTCTAAACTTTTTCCCATTCAGTATTATGTTGGCTGTGGTTTGGTTTTGCTTCTGTTTATATGGTGAATCACATTTATGGATTTACTTTCTTTCTTTTTCTTGAGACAGAGTTTCACTCTGTTGCCCAGGCTAGAGTGTCATGGCATCAGCCCAGCTCACAGCAACCTCAAACTCCTGGGCTCAAGGGATTCTCCTGCCTCATCTTCCCAAGTAGCTGAGACTATGAGCACCACCATTCCCAGCTAATTTTTTTTCCTATTTTTAGCAGACATGGGTCTCACTCTTGCTCATGCTGGTCACAAATTCCGGACCTCAAGCCATCCCCTTGCCTTGGCCTCCCAGTGTGCTAGGATTACAGGTGTGAGCCACTGCACCCAGGCAGATTTATGTATGTTGAACCACATTTGCATTCCTAGAACAAAGCCCACTTGGTCATGGTGGATAATTCTTTTGATGTACTGCTGCATTTGGTTTTCAATAATTTTGTTAAGAATTTTTGCATCTATATTCATAAGAGATATTGATCTATAATTTTCTGGTTGTTTCCTTTCCTGGTTTTTGTATCAAAATGATACCAGCTTCAAAAAACGACTTGAGGAGGATTCCTTCTTTTGCAATGTTATAAAATAATTTCTCTAGTATGGATAACAATTCTTGGTAGGTCTGATAAAATTTGGCTGTGGAACCATCTTGCTGGGGACTTTTTTTCTGTTGGAAGATTTTTTTACTGCTGGTTCAATTTCATTGCTCATTATTGTTCTGTTCAGGAGTTCTCTTTCTTCCTGATTGAAGCTTGGGAAGTTCCAGAAATTTGTCCATTTTTCCAACATTTTTGAGTTTATGCATGTAGAGATTTTTATATTATTCACAGATGATATTTTGTATTTCTGTGGTGTCAGTTGTTATATCTGATTTTCATTTCTGATTATCTTATTTGGGTCCTTTATTTTCTTTTTATGGTTAATCTAATGAGAGCTCTATCGATTTTGTGTATCTTTTCAAAAAACCAAGTATTTGTTTCATTAATCTTCTGCATTTTTTGTTTTTGATTTCATTTAGTTCTTCTCTGATGTTATTTTTTTATTCTGATGGCTTTGTATTTGGTTTGCATTTCCTTCTCTACTTCCTTTAGATTATTCATTAGATTGTTGATTTGTGTTCTTTCTTTCGGATGTAGGCATTTAAAGCTATGAATTTTCCCTTTAGGACTGCTTTTGCTGAATTCCATAGATTTTGATAACTTGTGTCCCTGTTGGCATTTAGTTTGAGGAATCTTTTGATTTCCATCTTAATGTCCTTCTTGACCCAATAATCATTGAGCAGTAGGTTTTCTATTTCCATGACTTTGTGAAGAATTAAGTGTTTCCGTTGGAGTTGATTTCTAATTTTATTCCGTGGTCTGAAAAGATACATGGTATAATTTCTATTTTTTTGAATTTGTTGAGTCATGTTTTGTACCCTAAGATGTGATCTTAGAGAATGTTCCATGTGCTGATCAGAAGAATGTATTTTTATAGTAGTTCTGGGGTAGAATGTTCTGTAAATGTCTGTTAGGCCCATTTGCTGTATGGGCCTGTTTAAGTCCAGTGTTTCTGTGTTTATTTTCTGCTTGGAGGATCTGTCCATTTCTGTCAGTGGGGTATTAAAGTCTCCAGCTGTTACGATGCTCTTGTTTATCACTTTGTTTGGATATACAAGCTTTTGCTTTATGAATCTGGACACAGGTATGTTATATGCATAAATATTTAGGATTGTTATGTATTATTGTTGAATTGCTCTCTTTATCATTATATAATGACTATCTTTGTCTTTTTTTACTATTTTTGATTTGACATCTATGTTATCTAGTATGAGAATGGCCACACCTGCTTTCTTTTGATTTCCATTTTCATGGAATAATTTTTTCCATTCCTTCACCTTGAGTTTGAATGCAACCTTGTGGGTTAGATGTGTTTCCTGGAGACAGCAGATACTTGGCTTGTATTTTTTTTTTTTTTTATCCATTCAGCCAGCCTATGTCTCTTGAGTGGAGAAATCAAGCCATTCACATTATTGAAAGAATTGATAAGCAGGATACATTTCTGTTCATCCTGTTGGTTAGAAACTTACTCCTTTATTTTACCTCTTGAGCTACTATTATACATGGGCTATGAGCTTTAGATTTTGGGTGATTTTACACTGGTAGGTGTCTATTGTGCTGATCAATGTATAAGGCAGAATCTGAGTATTTCTGGCAGGGTAGGTCTCATCTAAACAAATTCTTCCAGGGCTTGCCTCTCTGAAAAAGTCTTTATTTCTCCTTCACATAAGAAACTTAGTTACAGGATACAAAATTCTAGGCTGTCCATTATTCTGTTTAAGAAGATTGAGGATGGGGTCCCAATCCCTTCTGGCATGTGAGGTCTCAGTTGAGAAGTCTGCAGTTAGCCTGATGGGTTTTCTTTTGTAAGTTACCTGATGTTTTCACCTTAGAGTCTGCAGGAGTTCCTTCTTCATGTTAACTTTGGTCAGTCTGATGGAGATGTGTTGTGGTAATTGACTCTTTGCAATGGATCTCCCAGGTGTTTGTTGAGCTTCTTGTATCTGGATATCTAAATTTCTAACAAGATTAGGGATGTTTTCTTCAGTTATTCCCTCAAATAGTTTTTGCAATCCTTGTTTTCTTCTTTACCACCATGGACGTCTATGATTCTTATGTTTGGCTTCCTTACACAATTCCGTATTTCTTGTAGCTTTTGTTCATTCCTCTTATTTCTCTGTTCTTTATCTTTGATTGACTAATTCAAAGATGTTGTTTCCAAGCTCTGAGATTCCGTCTTCTTCATGGTTTAGTCTATTCTTAAAACATTCCACTGTGTTTTTTATTTTCTTGAATGAATTTTTCATCTCTAGAAGTTCTATTTAATTTTTTTAAAAATAATTCAATTTCTTTAGTGAATTTTGCATTCATTTCCTATATTTTTCTTATGGTTTCTTTGTGTTCATTTTCCGTTTTCCCTTGTATTTTGTTGAGCTTCCTTAGAATCCGTATTTGGAATTCTTTATGTGTCATTTTGATATTTTCATTTTGGTTGGTATCCATTGATAAAGGGTTATTCTTTCCTTTTGGGGGTGACCTTTCTCTCTGATTTTTCATACTTCTAGAGTTCTTTTGCTGATTCCTTCTCATCTGGCCTCTCAATTTGGTCCTGGGGATACTGGGTCTGGCTTGTGGGCCTGTCTTTGGGTCCCTAAAGATCAAGCCCTTACTGTGCCTATGAGAAGAGTGCTGGTCACAAGCTGTCCATGGGGTGTTCAAGCAGGTTCGGTGATTCTCTGGGGTTGCCTGTGTCCTGCTGTCTTCACCTCTTCCCAGCAGTATGAATTGTGTTGGGTTCCCCAGCTTAATCTCCAAAAACGGGGTTGGGACTTGTGAATACAAATCAGTCACGTCCTGTTTGCTTAAGTTGGGTGATGCTACAATGAGCTATATAATGAGTTGTTCTCCTTTTCATTGGTTGATGTCTGTATGAAAGAGCCAGCCACTGAGATGTTCTTTCACATCCATGGCAGACTCTGGTCACCCTGGTGGAGTACTTGGGTGCCCGAAGCTTTAGCAGAGACCCTTTAATTTTCAGGGGGTTGCTTGATCTCCATCACCACTGAGGTAAAGGGAGGATGAAGACAGTTCATCGATAGGTTGCAGGACCTGAAAGGCTTTGCAAAGCCTCTGTAGGACTCAGAAGTTGCTTTTCTGGCCACTAAAGGAAGACGCTGGCATGAGGGTCAGGACTAGCTGTCCAAACTGTGAGGGCTGTTCACAGGAGAGGGACCTAAATGCTTGAGTGCTAAGGTCCCAGGCTGGGATCTTTCCACACTTATCCAGCAGCTCAGTTTTTCTGCAGGGAGAGGTGGGTACATCCCCAAATTGCCAGTCCTTGGACCCTCACAGCACACTCCTATCAGTTCAGTCCATGTCTGATCCCTCACCACCCAAGTCTAGCTCTCAAACCTCCCCCTAGTCTGTCTGTCTGACCCATTAGTATGTATCTCCATGCAATGCTGGTGAGCTCAGAGTTCCAAAATTGTGCACCCCTATTCCACTACCAGTCTTTGGAGGAAGAGGTATGCACCCCACTGTCTGTAGGGACCTCTGCCCGTAGCATGTGCCTGCCAGAGAGAAATGGCCAGTAGAGAACTTCTTGGCTCAAGCTGCTGTGTTGTAATAAGTGGGGGCGGGGCTGTAACACCCAGTTATCTGGTGAGCATGAAATGTGAAGCTTTCAGTTGCCATGGAACCAGGGGCAAGGTTATTCCTCTCTGAATGCCACACCCTTATCCAACACGGTGGTTCTCCAGCAGGGGGAATGGGCACACTCCCAGGTCCCCCTTCCTCAGCACCCCATTACACTCTCCATTGGATATGTCTGCGAGGGCTTCCTTGCCACCTAGGTCCAGCTCCCACACTTCTTGTCTGTATCCCCCTGCACCCCTCTTGTGTTGGGTGCATGGGGACAGGCTTGCTTATCTGAGCCACCACTGTGCAACCCCATGAAACACAGGCATGTGGGAAGTTCCCAAATCATACACCCCTGTTCCACCATAAGTCCTCAGGGGGAAGAAGTGTGAGTCCCACTCTGACTAGACTTCAGCCTGAGATGCATGCCTCATCTCATGCTGTTGGAGAGAAGCAGCCATTCGTGAACTTCTTTGCTCAAACTACACTCTCAATTGTAACGGGTGTGTGTAGGCGGGAGGTGTATCAGCTCCTGGTCAGCCAGAGCTCAAACTGCTTTCTAGTAGCAGTGGATGGAAGAGATGCCAGGGAGAAAGTGTCTGCATGAGAGAAAGCCAGCACTTGTCTCTCGTGGGACTCTCCCAGGGGGTGCCCCCACAGTCTGCCCAAAGTCCTGGGACTCACTAGCTCACCCCAGTATTCCATATTTGCCACTGTGCCTGGGCTTGTGGAGGGTGGAAAAGCCTTTAGTAAACTTAGTGTCCTGCTGTTCACCAACGGCACTTACGAGGGGGAGAGGAATCCCTCCCCTTACCATTTCACTGAGTTCCGGGCCTCTGGGTTTGATCCTTGCCAATATCTTCTCCTCTTTATCTTCTTCCTTCTTGGCTTCACAGTTTTCTCTGTGGGGTCCCCAGCCATCTCTGACTTCTCTCTCCATGACCCATACCTGAGCTGCAATTTTTCTCCCCTTTCCTCTGTCCAATATCCTGCCTTCCCGCAGGAACAGTCTGACAAGCAATGTCTCTAGTTGGCCGTCTTGGATGTCTCTCCGAATTCTTGTATTGAATTTTTATTTAAGCAATCACTTTTTAAAAATTTCCAGAGTTTCTTTTTCATTTATTGCCTGTTCCTTTTCTTACTATCCCATTTTTGTTTTGTGAATACAATATGCTCTTTTTTTGAAGATAATTAGGTTTTTTTTCCTCTCTTGTTCTTTGCCTGTGTATTTCTTTTGGATTCCCTCCCCTCTTTTTTCTTCCCCTTTTTATTTAAAGAATTTCACCAAGTATCTAGTGATGCTTGGCTCTTATGTATGGGTGGTGATTTTTGGCTGGTGGTCTTCAATGTAGGCTGATTAAGTAGTGAGCTAAACTTTTTGCTGGGTGTTTTGACTGTCAATAATTAGAGACAAAAATTTGCTAAAATTATTGCTTCCAATAACATGGAAGACAGAAAATATACCTAGTGAACTTATGGCATTCAGTGAGATTTTGAGGCAGAATTTTAAAAGAATATGCTGGCTACTATTAGCTACAGATATAAGGTACTCTAAGAAAGGGACAAACCCAAAAATAAAGAGATGGGTATGGAATTGAAAGAAATATATAATAAAACCTAAGATACGCAGGACTGGAAAATGAAATGGTTTCTTATCAAATAAAATGTGATCATTAAACATCGCATTAGGACAAAGACTAAATCAAGAGGATTGCCATTAACATGGCCTCAAACAAAAGATCAAACAAAGGGTGTGGCTACATACTTCTTTTTAAGACTTCTGAAGCGATTAAGGGGGTACCTTGAGGCTGAACTAATGGACTCCCAGAAAGATTAAGGCAATGAGAAGCTTGATATGCTGAAGGTATAAATGTCTCCAGAAACATGGAAACTTTGGCTACTTTGAGAATTTCAGGCTGACCTAGTTAGTTACTGTTTCTCTAATTCTCCCCTGCTGCTGCCTTCCAGACCTTTACTCTCCCAATATCTCCCACATGTGGATGAATCCTAACTCCTTTATTAAACTTCTTTATTCATCTAATAATTGTAATGAGGCTATTTTGACCAAATCCAGACTAAAATGCCTGGTTTCCCTAGAAAAAAAGAGTCTGAAGGAAAAATTAAATCTACCACTTTATTAGATTGTACAATCCAGGCTGGTAAGAGTAAAGAAAGGAAATGAGACTAGCAAGGCTTGGAAGCAAATGCAAATTGATAAATTACTGTATAGCACTTGCTACTATCTCATGAAAAGCCATGAAAGCACACTTGCTTAGCCACATGGTACACCTCTTGACAGGCA
The DNA here is from genome assembly GCA_963574885.1 of Lepilemur ruficaudatus. NCBI lineage: Eukaryota > Metazoa > Chordata > Mammalia > Primates > Lepilemuridae > Lepilemur > Lepilemur ruficaudatus. The sequence continues at coordinate 13,999 of CAUYRT010086958.1, read as the reverse complement.
GGATAAAAAACAATGTCTCTATAGTTTATCAGAAAAACTAAGGAATTTACCTGACAGCTTCTTCTAGTCCATTGATCCAAGTTTTTCAGACAGTTAACTTCACTCATCTATCAGATTGCACTATCTAGTTCTTTTAACAGTCACTGGGGAAGCCCTGGGGTATGTGTTCCTATAGTTCAGAAGTGTTGGGATGGGCCAGGGATTCTGAGCATGTGTCTAGTTGACCTCAAGCAGAAGAATCATACAAGCCTGCTGGTTGTCTGTCACTTCGTAAGGTGGTAGCTAAGGCAAAGTAAGTGAACAAGTCCCCAAGAAACAGTGAAGCTGAGGAAGATGCACTTGATACTGTTTCCAAAGATGAGATATCTATTGCCACAATAATGCCATAATAAATAGCTATAAAATTTCAGTGGCATAACAATAGACGTTCCTTGTTTACATATCAGGAAGTAGGTAGGTGGCTCTACTAATCTTGGCTGGAATCGTTCATATATCTTGGGGTTTATTGGCTATCAACTACTCTAGACAGAATTCCATAAGGGTGACCAGGACAACCTGGCTCTGCTCCATGAGTGTCTCATCCTCCAGGCTAACCCAGACATGCATGTTCTTATGTCAAGAGCAGAAGTTTAAGAGTAAGTAGAAATAAACTAGATCTCTGAAAATGCATGTGGCCCAGAATCAGAGTGTGGGGGTACTTCAAAGGAACCTGAAAAGAACCATGAATACAGGAAAGAGTGAATTAGGGCCATTTTTACAGTCTATAGTACAAAAGAAATGCAAGACAACTACAGCCAATTCATTGTTCTAACAGGTATTGCTATCTTCTTTTGAGAAGAACTTGCAATTTTATCTGTACTTAGCTATAAATTAGGCTCTTATGAAGTATGTGGGTCACCTTTCATATGTCAGCTGTGAGACAGGGGCAAATGAGTGATAAGATTGTTCTCTGCCTCTCTCTTTTTTTCCTTCTCCCTCTTAACTGTTACGTTTTGTTGGTTTGTAGAGCCAGTTAAATGGCAATAGATTTTGGCTCAGGGAAGTCCACATTTAGCCCAGAGAAATTCAACTTTGGCCCTGCTTAAATCAATTCAAGCCTTCTTCTATTCTCAGGGCCAAGTTCCAAACATGAGAAATCTATTTTAACTCCATTCTTGTAAAATAACTGCTAAGTAAGCAAACCAGTTAGTTTATTTGGCTAAGACTAGGGGGCTAATAAATTTCAAACCTTATATAATCCACATTCCTTTTTATGAATAGCACAATATAATGGTGACCTCACTAAACCAACCCAAATCAGAAGTCTCAGATTCTAGACCAGGTTCTGCCACTAACTAGTTGTGCAACCTCCTGGCAATTTATTTAACCTCTTTAGTCCTCAGTTACCACATGTATATAATCAACAATTGCTCTAAATTACAATAATCCAAACATCCTATTTCTAATGAGTTAATAAGTAATAATTGTTACATATTGAAGTACATTTAAGACATACTAGCTTATATAAGGTTCAAAATGTTTATTTATTTCATGACTTTTCAGGACCTTTAATATGTTGTGCCTTTTGAATCCCCCGGAGAGAAATATAATATGCAGCAAACTAATTTCACCAAGAACTCTTTCCCCCCCCCATAAAACATGTCCCAGAGAATATACTGGGACAATATACTTTAGGAAATGTGCCATTATTTCTGGTATCCAAACGGGTGAATTTATCAGTCAGAGTCCCAAAAAGAAAAAGAAGGCAACTTAAAATGGGGACATTAGAAAAGAATGTAATAAAATAACTACAGTATTTACAAAGGTATGGGCAGGGGTTAGGGAAAGCAACAAGGAGTAATGAACTACCTTGAAGCTAGTAACAACTGTAAGGCATTACTACCCTTAAGTGAAAAGGGACAAAGGCAGGAAGCAGGGATCTAAACCTAGAGAGGTAACTGGGATAACTGCTTAGGAAAGGAAGGGATAGAATGGCTTTTAGTAGAGGGACACAGCCAACCCATGGTGACCTGGCAGAAAATGAGCCAGGGAAATAAAAACGCAATTTCATTCTCCTCTCAACTTCCAAACTCTCACTGACGTTTCCCATTTGTCGAACCCAACCAAAAGCCAGAAGGCAAGAGAACCTACCACACAGAGCAGAGAACAGAATAGAAAAGAGTGGAGGAGCAAACAGAAGCTATTCAACACAGTAGCGCTCCAATCACAAGTAGCTAGATCTAAGTGGTTAAATGGTGTCATCAGGACTGAGTCTCTCTTTATCTCTTCACTCTGCTTTCCTCTGCTGGCTGGCTTCATTCTAAGGCAGACTCTCTTTACCTGGCAGCACAGACAGCCAACAGCAGCTCCAGGCTTAAATGATTCTTAGTTAGCAATTACAAATATAATAATAAAAAGAATAAACATATATATAGTACTTACTATATTCCAGACACAGTTGAAGTCCCCTTACATACATTAACTCCATTAATCCTATAAGGTAGCAACTGTATTACTCACTCTTTACAGATGGAAGAAACTGCCATATGGCTGATAAGTGGAAAAGAAAAAGCTGAGATTTAGATTCAGATAGTCTACCCACAGAGTTGTGCTTTTAACAACTGTACAATACTGTCTTTTGAAAAATAAAACTCATCTCCTACAGCATCCACATCACTTATCAAAAAGGACTCCGATGTTGTCGGGTCATGTGCTTATCCCTGGATAAGCACTATGTTTAGGGCATGTCAGGGCACTTAACTTGCTAACCTATGTTATTTGGTCATCTCTAAGACAGGACTACATGATTGTTAACAATTTCCCCCTAAAAAAGATGCTGGGCAAATGTAAAAAGCAACAAATATCCATCACAGGCAGTATGGACTTAAAGAAATAGCCCTAGAGACTGAAAATAAAATTATAGTTCTGCCTATGTTTACTACTGAACTCAAAGCAAATCACTTATCATCTCTTTTTGAGCAAGCAAGATTCTGACCCCATTATATGTTATATTTAATTGCATAGATAAAATATATTATATCAAAATGTGGTAATGAAACTGAGATATGCCAAAATTGAGCATATAATTTCTTAAATAAGTTTTTCAATCAACACTATCTCTGTAAAATTCCCTTAGATACAATTTCCTTCCTTTTAGAAAATATGAGGTAAAATAACTGAAATTGAAATTTTTTCTAGTGGTCTTACAGACATTATACATGATAATTTCCTAAGAATAAACAAAGCACAATTATAAGTTTATTAATTTTAGCAAAATAAAAAGACATAGGAGGCTTGTTAAAAACTAATGGATAAGTTTTCTTGTTTCCTTATCTCCAGAGCATTTGGCATTCTTTATCAACTGGTACATAAAAGAATAGAAAAATAAAAGATTGTCATATTGTCCTTTGTATTTCTCTTTTAATATATCAGTATGGTAGTCTACTAGAAAGTAGTAAATGGCTTCAATTGTGGAAAGGAAAGTATCTGGCTTTCCCTTTTGATGGCGCCAAAAGCAAGTTTTTCTTGTTTTCAATTCAACTTGTAACAACCCTGCCAAAAAATAAAAATAAAAAAAAGACAGAAAAGAAAAAGGAAAATATAAATATTTCTTATATTTCTTCCTAATCACAGAGTATAGTACAATAATGATTTCTCTTAATTTATCTTAAGAATTTTTAAGATAAATACCTTCAATCCCAATTTGAAACAGGATATTTTCTTAAAGGCATTAAGGTATATACAGAAGCAACATGAGACACAGAAAGAAATCTTATACATGACAGTTACCTCTAAGTCTTAGACAAAAATATTAAAAGTAGTTAACATTTACGATATTCATTCTTTCTATCTACTAGTATCTTTTTAAAACCTGAACCTGTGACAAGACGAAATTCACCAATTTTCAGAAGGGTTTCATTTCCTTCATAAATTGACTTTCAAAATATCATTCTGAAGCTCACTGAGAGAAAGGCAGTTTAATGGTCTTTAACACAAGTAAAAGTTTACTTTTAAGTGATACTTAAAGTATCACTTTTAAGCTATATCTTCATGAACGTAGTACCTCAAGGTGTTCTTTTACCTCTGTCACAACTATGATGCAGAGCCTCAATGACATGGCTAGCTAAAATGACTTGCTCTTGTACATTTAAAGAGGACATGATTAATGAAATCACAGAACAGTACTCTGATCTGTTACAACTCAGATGTCAGCATACAAACCCAAAATGCTTTTAGCTCCTTAGTCCACTACTTGGACTCACACTAAATTTATTTCCCATATTATTATTTTGCAAATTTTATTTTAAAGTGAGAAATACAAGGGAGAAAGTAGCATCAAAATTGGCCCAAAACCAATTAGGAACCTCTGAGTTACCGATGATTTCCTACTGTTATACCCCACTTTTATTCAAAAGCTAACTCACAAATGTAGAAGATAATTGACAAGAAATAAATAAGAAATATTAAGATAATAAGAGATTTTTTTGAGGCTCAAATGTCTAATAGGAACCCAAGGAAGGCAGAACTAAGAGAATGGAAGAGAGAGAGCATCTAAAGAGATATTGCTTCTGACTTTTCCAGAAATTATTTTAAAAGATGAAAAGCCACAGATAGATGAAACATAATGTATCTGAAGCAAGATGAATACAAAGAAATCAGTGACTAGATCCACCACATAGTAGTATAACTGCAAAACACCATGGATAAAGAGATTTTAAAAGAAGCCATTGAGAAGGGACAGATTATATAAAAAGGAAAGGTAATTAGAATTACAAGAGACTTGTCAGTAGCAACAATAGGACACTGAATACACTAGAGCGTCAAAAGAAAATATCTGCCAAACTAAAATTTTGTGCCCAGAGGAATAACGTATCAAGAAAAAGAGTAAAAACGTAAGTTGACAAAAACTGAATATACGCGAACAAGAGAATAAATTAAAGGAATTTCTAGAGAATGTATTAATGTTTTAGCAAAGATGGTTAATAAGAGATAAAATGCTGAGCAAAGAAAATGGTGAACATCTACGCAAATCCAATACATGGTGCCTGTATAAAACAAAAACAACATCTAATCTGTGGGCTGACAATAAAGGACATAACAAAATTAATGAATATTAATAATAACATTGTGAACCAGGAGGAGTCGTTGACTGAAGGTTGTGTGTACTAAGTCCTTATAGTGTACAAAAGGAGAGGTTAAAATATTGTCTGGCTTTAAACTTTTTAAGTGACATGTGCACAATTCTCTAAAAGAACTGAAATGTTAAGAACAAATGTTAAAAAAACAGAGTAAGGAAAAAAAAAAAACCTCATTCAATCAAAGAAAAACCAGGAAAAGAAAAACAGTAAAAAAGAGGACAAACAGAAATAAAAATTAAGATGGCAGAAGTAGATTCAAGTATATTGATACTCACAGGAAATGTAAATAAACTGAACTTGCTATTCAAAAGACACAAATTATCAAATTAAAACAGGAGAAGGATGACCTCTACAGGGCTTCCATTCAATATTGCATTGGAGGTCTTAGTTAACACAGTAATAAAAAACAATAAATTAATTAGATGCATAAGAAATGGAAAGGAAGAAACACAACTGACATTATTTACAAAAAAAGTGCAAAAAATCTATAAGCAAATTACTAGAATTATATTAATAGTTATCTTGGAGCAGAGAAGGATTTAAAGAAGACACAAAAAGTACTAAACACACCGATAAATTATACACTAAGAATTTTTTCCTCAGAAGTTAATATTTTAGGTTATTAAGTATGAAATGTCCAATTTCCTTAAGTACTAAGTTTGACAGTTGGTATCTCTGACATTTCACCCTGACACTTTTTGGTTTATTTTTGTTGTGAAGGTACACTCTCATTCTTCCAAATGCACAGTTTAGCTTGTGATTATCTTTCAAAAATTTTTTTAGAGCAATTTTTGTGAAACCATAGATATTGATAAGTCAAAAATCTGTGTTATTTTCGAATATGAGTTGCGTCCTGGAACCAATGCTGTGCAAACAGCTCAAAACATTAACAAAGTGTTTGGGAGGATGTGGCTAATGAATGTACAGTACATCAGTGGTTTGAGAAGTTCTGTTCTGGTGATTTTAATCTTGAAAATGAGCCACACAGGCGACCTGAGACCAAAGTGGATAATGAAGAGCTTAAAGCTGTGGTGGAAGTGAATCCATCTCAACCTACGTGTGAATTAGCAGCAAGGTTTGACATTACTATTCTCACAACACTGAACCACGTGAAACAAATTGGCAAGGTAAAGAACTGGATAGATGGATTCCACATGAATTAAACTAGTGTCAGAAGAGAAATCGTCTCGAAGCTTGCCTTTCTTTGTTGTCACAACATAAAGGCGAACCATTTCTACACCGTATTGTTGTGAGTGGTGAAAAATGGATTCTTTTTGACAACTGCAAACATTCAGCACCGTAAGCTGGATAAAGATGAAGCGCTGAAACATAGTCCAAAACGAAATGTTCATCACAAAAATTAATAGTGTCTGTTTGGTGGTCCAGCACTGGTAATAGCCATTACAGCTTCATGAAAGCTAATCAATCCATTACAGCAGATGTCTACTGCAACCAGTTGGACAAAATGATGAGAATGCTTATGAGTAAGCACCTCAGGTGCTTACTTACTTACAACAGAGACAGGCCAATCCTCTTGTAAGACAACATTCAACCAAATGTCACACAAACAACGGTGCTCAAACTACAGCAGCTGGACTTGGAAACTCTCTGTCATCCACTATATTCATCAGACCTTGCATTAGTTGACTACTACTTCCATGTGTTGAACTACTTCTTGCAAGGAAAAATATTCTATTCTCAACAAGCTGTGGAAAACACCTTTGGAAATTTCATTGCCACTTGCCGCTCAAGGCTTCTTTACTGCTGGCATGAACAAGCTACCGTTAAGATAGCAAAATTGTGTTGATAGTTTAGGCAGATACTTTGATTAATTGTACTGCTTCTGGTTTGAGATATAATAAATAAAATTTTTGATTCAAAATCAGACATTTCATATTTAATGATCTAATAAAGAAATTAAAAAGATGACCCACAAACTTCAAGAAGATATTTTATTATCTATATTCTAGATTACGTAAAGAATTCCTACGAATCCATAAGAAAAAATTTATATAAAACACTAGAAAAATTGGCATAGGTATCTCACATAATAAGACATGTATATGGCCAAATAAACAAACAAAATGATGTTCAATCCAATTAGTAATTAGAGAAAAGCAAATGAACACTACAATGACATACCACTATACACATACTCAATTGGCAAAAATCAGATATTTGACAATGTCAAGGTAGGGGGGATTATGAATCAATGGAATTTTTATACATTAATGACGAGAGTATAACTTTGTATATCCACTTCGGAAAAGAATTTGGCATTATCTCGAACATTCTCATACTCAACCCAACAATTCAACTCCTAGGCATGTTTCCTAGAGGAGCTTGCACATATACAAGAATGTCTGCAGTAGCATTCTTGTAATAGCAAAAACTGGAAATAATCCAAGTGTTTCATTAACAGAAGACTAAATGAAGTGTAATATATTCACACAGTCAGCTATTATACAGCAGTGAAAATGAATAAACTATAGCTACAATGATATGACAATATGGATAAACCTTGGAAACAAAATGGCGACTTTAGAGAGCAAGTCCTGAGAAAACAACACACAGGTCCAAAGAAAGCAAAATTAAATAATAAATAGTTTATGAAAACAGATATATATAAAACATTATAATCAAAAAAAGTAAAAGAATAATAAACATATAATTGAGTAGAATAATTAATTGTCAGGAGAAGAAGGGGAATTGTGGCAAGGTACTGTTCTATGATGCTCTACAACTTAATATTGTATGCATTCTCCATATATATTGTAATTTATTTTAAAATGTAATACAAAAAACCCCCAAAACCAAAAACAAATTTGCCTATTTAATAGCAGAATTGGGGCTTAGAAATCAGATCCCAGCCCAGTTCTTTCCATCAGACTTAAAACACAATCTAATCATGTCAATGACAACCTTAAAATTCTTTGATGACACCACAACACCTATGGATAAAAGACCAAATTTCCAGGCATGACACTCAAGGACATTTGTAATTTGAATTTCTGCAGTCTCTTTTATCATTCTTATGTATTTATACGTTCTAGACCACATCACTCTATTTTGGTTTCTTGAATGCAAAATGATTTTTTACACCTTTGTATATATGCCATTTCCTAGGCCTGAAATGTCCCTGCCTCATGTCTTTATCCATCAATATTTCAACAGAGACAGCAACTCCTCTGAGAAACCTTCCAAACTCTAGACAGTATCCTCAATGTTGGCACTGCATCCAAAACTTACTGAATTTTGTTACCTGTCTACCTATTTCCCAAAAGAGATTATGTGGCAGAAAAGGCCCATTGCTTCTCAACATCCATTTTCTCCTTCTCTCATATTAACAAAACCTCAATTCTGTTCAGTGTGGTATGTGTCTAGAAAAACAATTTTCCAGACTTCCTTACAGCCAGGGTGGTCATGTGAACCAGCTGTGGCCAAAGAAAGGAAAATTGAAATCTACTAGGTGGAACCTGTAGGAAAGCAATTTTTTTTTTTTTTTTTTTAATAAAAGAACACCTATTTCCCTTTGCTCTTTGCCTTGCCTAAAATATGTATGCGATGCCTCAGGAATCAGCAGCCATCTTATAAACATGAAAATGAAAGTAATGGTGAAGGAAAACAGAAAAAGTCTAGGTCCTTAAGGGAAATGTGAAGCCCCTGCACCAACCATGGACTACCACCTCCCGACTTTTCCATGTGAAAAGTAAATCTGCTACTTGTTTAAAAAGATTCTAGCTGCAATTTTGTTACACGTAGCTGAATATAACCCTAACTGATAGCCACTATGATCAATAAGAGGGCGGAGATTGTGCCTTATTCTCCTTTGCATCCCTCAAATCTAAGATATAGTCTGTCCAGTAACAGGTATTCAATAAGTATAACAGAATGAATAGACAAATCACAAAAGCCACTCTGCCTTTAAAGTTTTCAAAGCATTTTTAAAACATGTCAATTTGAATAATTCTAATTCAAAGACACACAATAGTTACAACAACCAAAACCAAACACACAATAGTTACAACAACAAAAACCAAAACCAAACTCTTCCGAACTACTTGTATTACAGTTAATGGTAATCAAGAAAAAAAAAAAAGGTAGCAATTCTACGATAAAAATCAGCTAATTTTCAATGGCTGTCTCCAATCTCTTAGATTGCTGTTTTAATAATCATAAATTATAAAAATGTCAATTTTTAAATACAATTTTATGTATTAGCATACTTAGAATAAAAGTTGAGATTACTATTGAAAATGTCTTTTTTAGTAATAGCTCACATTTATCAAGCAATTATTATATACTTGAGAATCTTTTAAGTGCAATACATGCATGAAATAATTTGACCTATACAACTACCTTAGAAAGCAGATTAAAGCAGATTCTATTATTATCACCATTTTCCAAATGAAGAAGCTGAGGCCCAGAGAGTCTTGCTTGTTCAGTTGCAGAGCCAGGCGCTCTTGCAGTCTGACTCCAGCACCTATGGTCATTTTCCTTTCAGTTATTTTGCTTTCAATATTTCATCATATTGGCCATTCACTTAGCACATATATTTTGTGGTTAGTGCTAAATCTCATACAAAGAGTCATCTCTGTCAATTTGTATGATGTAGTACAAATTTTTTTATATTTACAGTAGATGTAAATTCTACTGTGTTGCTTTTTTAACTGATTATACTGAAACTAAACTCAATAAGGAAGCACTTACATATAGATTTTAATATGAAATAACTATAAAATTGTGATCAATATTTAATCTCTTACAAATGATGGGCTTATTTCCATTTCCTGGTGAGAAAACCTTGAGACCTGAGCAGCTAACAGAGAAGATGACTGGAAAGGGAACAGAACTAGTTCAAATCTCTCCAAAGTAGTTCCTGAATGCCTTGACTCTTTGCAATTAGATTATTTAAAGTGTGCACAGCACACCTTCTGAGTTTATCTTGCTATATATCCCTGTTATTGCTATAAATTTCCAGATTTCTGTATTTTCTTACACCTTAATCAATGTGCTTATTGGCTTATAGGCATTTATCACTATAATTTTACTCTTAGAAGAAGTTAATAATCTCTATACAATTTTATTTTTAACATATTTTATTTTAACATTTTATATTTAAAACAAATGATATGGATTTATATTTTAATGTTTTCATTAAACAGACTTTAATGTCATGTATATCTGATAAACATGAGGCAAAATGCCATATGTAAATGGCGAAATTAGAGCTTGGATTAATTAAACCAGATAGCAAAGCCACTGGTTTGATTTTAATAATAATGAGCAAATCCCTATAATTCAAATGAATGACAATTGAGTGTGGAGTAAATAAATGAATGAGACCTTATATTCTCAATTCTATTCTAGAAAGAGAGATAAATATATAGAGAGATGCTAGAGAAAGGTATGTATGTTCATCAAAACAGACAGTCAGACGTGCCTGTTAATGAGTGTTGCTTAGGGAAATTTTCATCAGAAGTGTAAGACCATTAGAAAATGAACCTGGGTCTTTTGTAAGCTAGTAGTAGAAACAGCAAATGGTAGGGGTGCTTGATTCATTAGAATTTTTTGGTTTGTTCGTTTTTTTTTCTCTTCCTAAAATTTTACTGGGGGAAAACTACAAAATATTTACAGTACAATGTTTACAGTCACAATTTGTAGTGAGCTGATTTCCCAAAATATATTACCACTCAAGTTGACTTATCTTGTTACATTCAAAAACCTACTCTGTCAAAGTAATCCAGAGAGTACATACATAGTGCTCCAACTGTGCCTACGTACAACCAACACTCCATTTTAAGTGTACAATTAAATGATTTTCAGTGAATTTACCGAGGTGTACCATTAATCACATGAATCGGTTTTTGAGGAATTTCTTTCCCCTATTGACACCCCTAATTCCTCTCCCCAATTTCTTTTCAAGCATATCCCACCCCTCCACAGTGTCCCTCCACGTTGCTCAGACTTGGGTCTACCCTCCACCCCCGAATTCCCCAGTGTTCGCTCCCACCCTTTGAGCACCATAGTGTTTATGGCAGTACATTATATTTTTTATTTCTGTGGCATCAGTTGTATTCTTTTTAATTTCTGATGTATTAAATCTGTGTCTTCTATCTTTTTCTTAGCTAGCTAAAGCATTGCCAACTTTGTTGACATTTTTTAAAAAATCAACTCAGTTTTTTTGATTTTTCATATTATTTTTCTATTCTCTATTTTGCTTATTTTTACTCATGTTTTATTATTTTCTTCCTTCTGCTAACTTTGGCATTAGTGTGTTTTTTTTCTAGTTTTTAAAAAATTTTTGTGGATACGTAATAGTTTTACATATTTGTGGGGTACATGTGATATTCTGATACGAACATATAATGTGTAATGATCAAGTCAGGGTAATTGGGATAACAGTCACCTCAAACATTTAACATTTCTTTTGTTGGGAAAATTCAAAATCCACTCCTTTAGTAGTTTCAAATATACAATAAATTTTTGTGAGATATAATTGCCCTGTTGTGCCACCAAACAACAACTCTTATTCCTTTTATCTCTCTGTATTTTTTGTACCCAGTAAGCAACCGTTCTTTATTCTCCCCTCCCCACTACTCTTCCCAGCCCTTGGCAACATTATACTCTCCACTTCCATGAGATTATTATTTTCTTTTAGCTTCCAGATATGAGTGAGAACATTCAATATTTGTCTTTCTGTGCCAGGCTTACTTCAGTAAACATGCTGTCCTCCAGTTCCATCCATGTTGTTGCAAATGACAATATTTCATTCTTTTTTATGGCTGAATAATATTCCATTGTCAGTAATGTGGGATCCAGATATCTCTTTGATATACTGACTTCCTTTCTTTTGGAGATATTTCCAGCAGTTCCACTGGTAGTTTTATATTTAGTTTTTTAGGAACATCTATACTGTTTTCCATAGTAGCTGAGTTGTTTACTTAAGATCTTTATGTTTTTTACATTGGCATCTACCAGTATAAACTTCCCTCTTAATGCTGCTTTTTCTGAATCTCACACATTTGGGTATGATGTGATTTTTTTTGTTGTTGTTTGTCTTCATATATTTTCTAATTTCCCTTTTGATTTCTTCTTTGACCCCTTGGTTGTTCAAGAATGTGTTGTTAATTGCAAATTTCTAGTTTTCCTTATGCTGTTGATTTCTAGCTTCATTCCATTGTGGTCAGAAATATAGTTGGTATAATTTCAGCGTTCTTAAATTTATTAACTATTTTTTGTTACCTAACATGTGATCTCTCCTAGAGAATGTTCTATGTGCACTTGAGAAGACAGTGTATTCTGCTGTTGGGTGAAATATTCTCTATGTCATTTAGGTCCCCTTGGTCTGTAGTGTTCAAATCCTCAGTAAGTTCCCTTACTGATCTTCTTTCTGAATGTTCTATCCATTATAAAAGTGGTGTATTGAAATCTCCTACTATTATTGTGTTGCTGTCTATTTCTCCCTTTAGTTTGCTTTATATATCTGGGTACTCCAATGTTTGGTGCATTTATAATTGTTGTACCTTACTGTTGAATTGACTGGTTTTATTATTATATAATATCTTTCTTTGTCTCTTGTGACAGTGTTAACTCTGCCCCCCACTTAATGTTTTGATGTCATAAATTATGTCTTTTAGATTGTATAGCCATTAACATATTTTATAGTTATAGTTATTTCTATGTTTTTGCTTTTTAACATCAATACCAGAACTAAAATTGTACAAACCAGCTGTAATTGTCTATATATTTATCTTTATCAGTGAGCTTTATGCTTTTTATATGCTTCATGTTGTTGTGTAGCATCTTTTTGTTGAAACTTTAAGGACTCCCTGAAGCATTTCTTATAAGGCAGATCTAGTGGTGATGAACTCTCTCAGGTTGTATTTATTTGCAAAAATATTTCTCCTTCATTTTTGAGGGGCAGTTTTACTGGATAAAGTATTTTTAATTGTCAGGCTTTTTTTTTTTTTTTCAGCATTTTCAACATATCATTCCACTCTTCTGGCCCGTATAGTTTCTGCCGAGAAATCTATTTGTAATCTTATGGGGGCTTACTTTTGCATGACAAATCACTTTTCTCTTGTTGCTTTCATAATCCTCTTTTTCTTTGACTTTTGACAATTTGATTATAATGTGTCTGAAAGTGTGGACTTTGGGTTCATTCGATTTAGAGATCTGTAAGCTTCTTGAATCTAAATGCACTTTCTCCCCCAGTTCGGGAAGTTTTAGCCATCATTTGAAGATGAAGAAAGCTTTCTGTCAGTTCTCTCTCTTTCTCTCCACCTTCTGATACTCCCATAATGCATGTACCAGTTGGCTTGATGTGTCCCATAATTCTCTGACATTTTCTTCACACTTTTTTATTTTTTTCTCTTCCGACTGAATAATTTCAAAGGACCTTTTTTTTAGTTCACTGATTCTATCTTCAGCTTTATCAAGGCTGCTTTTGAACTCCTCTAGTGAATTTTTCAAGTTATTCTATTTTTAGCTCCAAATTTTTTATGTGTTTCTTTTTTATGTTTTCTATCTCTTTGTTATTGTCATTTTGTTCATGCATCATTTTTCTGAGATTGTTGAGCATCTTTCTGATTGTTGTTTTGAATTCTTTTCAGGTAATTTATATACCTCCAATATTTTAGGTTCAGCTTCTGTTTATTTATTTTATTCCTTTCATTGGATGATTTTCCCTATTTCTTCATGTGCCTTGTAATTTTTTTTTTATTTTTATGTTATGGAGTTACAAATGTTAAGGTTACATACATTGCCCTTGCCCCCCTCCCCCTCCAGTCAGAGCCTCAAGCCTGACCATCCCCCAGACGGTGCACATTGCACTCATTATGTATGTATATACCCATCCCCTCCTCCCCCTACCATCTGCC